>JANHFL010164269.1:0-10408 GCA_032468155.1 Oxyrhabdium leporinum
AGGCCAGACAAGGAATAATGGATGGAAACTGAACAAGGAGAGATTCAACCTGGAAACAAGGAGGAATTTTCTGACAGAACAATCAACAGATGGAAAAGAAGTTGCCTTCGGAAGTTGTGGGAGCTTCATCACTGGAAGCTTTCAAGGGGACATTGGACTGCCATCTGTCAGAAATAGTGTAGGGTCTCCTGCTTGGGCGGGGGGAGGGTTGGACTAGATGACCTACAAGGTCCCCTCCAACTCTGTGAATCTGTCAATCTCAACATCACTCAAAGATGCTGAGGCCCTAGAAAGAATGCGGAGAAGAGCAACAAAGATGATTAAGGAGGCCTGGAGGCCAAATTGTAGAAATGATGGCTAAGGGAACTAAGTATGTTTCGCCTACGAAGAGAAGGCTCAAGGGTGACATGAGAGCCATCTTCATTTCAAGGGCTGTCCCAGGGACCAGGAGGTTGACTTATTCTCCAAAGCAGCTGAGGACAGGACAAGAAGCAATATGTGGAAGTTCATCAGAGAGCTTCCTGTGCCCCCTCCGAAGATTGCCTGGAAGGTCGAGATCTCTGAAGTGAGGAGGGAGAAACCCTGGAGAACATGGTGGAACCACAGTTGTGCCTCTTAGTCTGGAAGGCTAATTTTGCTAGAGGAGTTGAGAAGGAAAGGATGTGGATGGACTTTTCATCTCATTTAGTTCCGTGGGGGGCGGGGGGACGACACGACATTCCCATGCAACATGCCCCCAAATCTTGAAATCATCAAAATGTGGCTGATTTTGGAGCCCTAATCTTGGGGTGCCAGAGGCTGCATGTCTCTGTCTACAAAAAGCCCTTCTGCTCAAGATGGTAGCCACTAAACTAAGAAAAGAGGGCAATTATTAGATTTATGGGCCATCATGGAGTTGTTGCATTTGAGTGGCGCAGTGGCTTCCAGGTGGAGCTCTCACCTCACAATCAGGAGGCTGTGAATTCGATCCTAGGTAGCGGCAGATATTTCTCTGGGCACCATGAGTAAATATCAGCTGCGAACTCTGCATTGGTGACAGGAAGGGCATCCGGCCAATAACACCCAGCTCCATTCACCCTGACTCCATCCCAATGTACGGGATTATGAGGTCGTTAAAAGACACCCCCCAAAAAAAAAAAATGGTGGTGTTGCGTTTAATTCCTTCACCTGAACGGTAACGTCATTTTGATCTAGAGTACCGTTTCTCAACATTGGTAATTTTAAGATAGGTGGACTTCAACTCCCAGAAAGCTGGCTGGGAATTCTGGGACTTGATTCCACCTATCTTAAAATTGACAAAATTGAGAAATTCTGCCCTAGCGTTTAGCGCTCATGTACTTTTCCAATGCTTTCACTCCCTTATTTTTTTATTTTTTTTAGAGACTTCCCCCCCCCTCCTTGGCCCTCCACTGAGTCCTGCTCAGTCTGCTGTGGGTTGAGGATCCCTACAATACCGATAGGTAGAGGTCGCTGCACCCTAGCTGCAATACTCTCGGCTCTCACTAGACGGCGGTAAAGAGTTTAAGAAAATCCAAGCTCATGGCTGCCTTTCTTGCATTCCCTGGGTTTTTTTTTTGCAGCCCAACTCTGATCATCCCCAGCTGCAGCCATTAGGGGCAGTAAAATGGAGGAAGAACAGGGAGAATGGCTGGCCCTGTGCCCCTAATGAATGCACCAAATGCAGAACGGAGGACTCCACGAAGCAGTGTGTGCCCTTTTGACTCCAGCTGCAGAGAGAGCTTCTCTCCATTTTCCCCCCTCCCGTTGCAAATGGATTCATTGCTCCAGTCCAGTGCATCTGTTCCGGCCCCACAGGAAGAGGTCCCTGGAGGGAGGGGGAGAGAAGAGGGTTGCCGTGACAACGTCCAGGGCTTAGCTAGCAGCCCTTTCAGCTGCATGCCACTGCTGCAGATGGGGGGTGGTGAAGAACAGGTAGCCGCCCCCGCCTCCCTAGGCCCGTTGGGTGGGTGATGGGGTGAACTTACAGAAGCGAAGGGCTGCTCATTGCAAGAGGGGGAGTGCAGCCATTGGAACTGCTACACCACCTTTTAGGGTGTTCGTCATAACTCTGAACCATTGTTAAATGACCAGTTCCTAAGCGAGGACTACCTGTAGGAAGTGACTAGGTGTCAACCCTGGCTTTCAGGGCATAATCCATCCATCAGTCATGGGAGAGAGCCAGGCCTCTGGAGAAGTCGGTGGTGCTGGGAAAGGGGAGGGGGGGGATTCACTTATTTCAGCATTAAACTCAACTGGTGACCAGCTTAGGGACAGATCATCGGGCAGAAAGTCCATCTATGTGGCTGCTAAGAGCTGACACGGACTGATAGCATCCCAGAGTCACAGTAGTGAGATGAGTAGCATGTAATTGGCTTAAACAGGATTTGGGATTGGCCAGTCTAGAGAAAAAAAGGACCAGGGGGTGACAGGATAGCAGCCTTCCAGTATTTGAGGGGCTGCCCCAAAGAGCAGGGGGGTCAACTTATTTTCCAAAGCACCAGAAGGCAAGACAAATCAATTGGAGTTTTAACGCAAAGGGTGAGCTGGTACCCCTGCATTTTTATTTCCTCATTTCACTCAGATTGGTGGGCGTCTCCCTTCGGTTTCCCCCAAAGGCTGGAATCCAAGGGCTCGATTCTGTTTTTTGCAGAGCCCCGATTCTTTGGTTAGTGCCACTTTATGAAACCCTAGTAAGGCCACACCTGGAATACTGCAACCGATTTTGATCACCGTATTCAAAAAAGAGATGTTGAGGCTTTGGGAAAAAGTTCAGAGAAGAGCAACTAAGACGATCAAAGGCCTGGAGATTAAAACATATGAAGAGCGGCTGCGGGATTTGGGTCTGGCTGGTCTAGAGAAAATGGAGGAGATGTTAGCAGCACTGCAATATCTGAGGGGCTGCCACAAAGAAGAGGGAGTCAAGCCAATGGAGCAGAAGTTGCCTTCGGAAGTTGTGGAAGCTTCATCCCTGGAGGCTTTCAAGAAGAGATTGGACAGCCATTTGTCCAGAATGGTACAGAGTCTCCTGCTTGTGCAAGAGGTTGGACTAGATGACCTACAAGGTCCCTTCCAACTCTGTTAATCTAATCTAATAATTTTCACAAGGAAAATAAGAATATTGGGATTAGAATCTGAGTGCCTGATGAATCAAGTGCTATTTAAAAGAAAACTTTCCTTTCTCACCAAGCTAAGTGCAATTGGAGGAAAAAAAATGGGCAGGTGTACATTTTCATACTCCCCCCCCAAAAAAGCTCATTCTTTACTCAATCTCTTTTGAAAGGCGAATTTAAGAATATCGCCGGCAAACACAGGGTTTATGGGGTCAAATCTTCCTCTGCTGGAAGCTGCTGTTATTTTCCGCTTGAATACAGCATCCATCACAGTCTTAAAGGAAATTATATTTCTGTGGATTCAGCAAAGAAAAGGTTGTATTTTGAACACATTTATTTTTGTCTGACAATTATTGTCTGACAATAATTATATAATATTTGGAATAATAAGCATTTTTCTTGTGTTAGCATACTTCGTGTTGAAGACTGGGAAATATTACAAGGATACTTTCTTTCCTACTTTTCTATAGAGTTTAATCGATCAATCAATCAACCAGAATAGAGCTGGAAAGGACCTTGGAGGTCTTCTAGTCCACCCCCCACCCCCACCCACCCCGCTCAAGCAGGAGACCCGATACCATTTCAGACAAGTGGCTATCCAGTCTCTTCTTAAAAACCTCCAGTTACAACTGTCTGTGGAGATTCTCAGTCATCTAGGTCGTAATTGTCTCAAAGGTGCTTTTTTAAAGGGCAACTGGACAAAAACATTTCGCTTCTCATCCAAGAAGCTTCATCAGATGTGATGGTGGGGGGAATGGATGGATAGGGACCGACAGTTGAAACTGGATGGTGGAGGGATGGATGGATAGGTTTTGATAAGATGGCAGGGATGGAAGGATTGTATTTCTTTGCAGCCATCTGGTCACTAGTCCTCTCCCTGAGAGCTCTTCAGCTCAGGGCTGCATTGTAGACAGGGAATCTTATTCCTCCTCCTCTGTTGAGGGAGGGCTGTTCAGTTCGAATATAAACAGATTCTTCTACCTCTCTTTCAAACCAATGGTCCTCTCTATCGATAATAAGGATTTTGAGTTACAAGCTGAACTTCAGTTCAACTAAAACTAACTTTACAAGCTGGACCTTACTTGGTAAAAACAAAGTCATGTTTTGTATGATATCTGGATATTATTTAGACATCAAATTGATAATTGATTATAGAAAAGTGCAAGGTAGAAAAGCTGGGTTTATTCATTAAATAAAATCCATTCATTCTCCCCCACCATCACAACTGATGAAGCTTCTTGGGTGAGAAGTTGATCGCGCCAAAATGTTGGGTTCAGATCACCATCTATATCTGGATCTCCTCTCCGTCCTTCCTAAACAATTACTCTTTAAAACAGAACCTGCATTTCTGAAATTCTGCCTTTGCCGATATATTAACCCTGGAATTGTGTGAATGAGTTTATTTCGACAAGGAAGTGGGCATCTTACTTCCCTCTTTTTTTTAATCCCTTCCAAATTTTGCTTTGAGCTTTCCCTTTTGGTTGATCTCTGCGCAAATGGAACGACGGTTGGCCGCTCTGCCTTGATGAAGTCCACAAGGTATGGTCAAAAAAGTCAAAATGGCGCCTGTGAATGTGCAATTGCAGTTCTTCCCATTTTTTATGTGCAACATACACACACACACACACAAAACCAGATGGGTTCTCGATTGCATTATTATGGCCATTTTGATTTAAAAAAAAAATCACACCCTGTGGATCTGCCTGATTTTTCTTGATGTTTTTATATCCTCATTATTGGAATTTGTTCCTGTCCTTGTCCAATTCAGAGGATTGGATTTGAAGGCTCAGATGTTCTACTCTCTTCCCTGATTTTTAGCATATTTTCCTAATGTAGAATAAACTAAAATGAGAATCACAAAGTACATTTTGCTCTTATGCTCCAGAGTGATGTATGTGTAGCTGCTGTCTCCTGCCTGCATTGTTAATGCAGCTTTAAATTAGGACACAAATCCCGGTCTCTGAACTTATTTCAGCATTAAACTCAACTGGTGACCTGGTTTTTGGTATCCGGCAGATGCAGATAAAGCTACCAGCTGGCACACATTCATAATTGCCCGTGACTGCAACTGGATGGGGCTCCTTTCAATTAATGTCTGGGAATATATTTCTTTCAAATATTTATGAACGGATGAAGGTTACTGTTTGCAAGTCGAAACAAAAGGAACTCAAAAAACGTATATCCTAAACAGGCACCTTGAACGGATTTATCTTCGTATCACTTTATAAAACCTTATTAACACCAAACTTAGAATATTGCATCCAGTTTGATCATTATGTTATTAAAAAAGACGCTGAGACTCTGGAAAGAGTGCAGAGAAGAGCAAAGGCCTGGAGACTAAAACATAGGAAGAATGGTTGCAGGATTTGGGTTTGGCTAGTCTAGAGAAAAGAAGAATTAGGGGCGACATGATAGCAGTGTTGCAGTATTTGAGGGGCTGCCACAAAGAAGAGGGGAATCAACCTATTTACCAAAACTCTAGAAGACAGGACAAGAAGCAGCGGACGGAAATTAATCAAGGAGAGCTCTAACCTAGAACTAAGTCAAATTTTCCTAACGATGAGAACAATTAGTCAGTGGAACAGCTTGCCTTCAGAAATTGTGGGTGCTCCATCACTGCAGGTGTTTTAAGAAGAGCACAACCCCCCTGAAGCATTTCAAACACAAAACCCCAGAAACCTATAAAGATCCATCCACTCATTCAGCCATTTTGTCAGCTGTCCCAGAACTATGTGCTGTGTGTTGGTTCTGTTCATCAATAAACAAAGTCCTCCTTTCCAATCAGCCTCCATTTTATTTCCAGCGTCTTTCTCCCGGATTGGAGCTGGACCAGATATTTCTTCCAACGTCCTGTCCAGTCATGTCTGACTTTGGGGGACATTGCTCATCTCCGTTTCTTAGCTGAGGAAGCCAGCTTTGTCTGAAGACATTTCTATGGTCATTTGGCCAGCATGAATACTGTTACCTTCCCACCAAAGTGGTACCTATTTATCTACTTGCATTTGCATGCTTTCAAACTGCTAGGCGAGCAGGATCTGGAGCAGGAAGGGGAACTCACCCCGTCATGCAACCTTTGGGTCTCACACCCAGGCTGGCAGCTTACAAGCTTAGTGTCTTTAACCGCTGAGCCATTGCATCCCCTTAACAGAGATAGCAGCTGACAAAACCCCTAGCTATGTTATTTGGGCTCCTAAGCAATAATTTCAGACCCAACTCAAATAGATTTTTCAGCTGGCATCTCCTCAGGCCCAGGAGGCAGATGCTTTAATAGGGGGTTGGACTAGAAGACCTCCAAGGTCCTTTCTAACTTTGTTATTCTGTTTCCCAGAATTTACACAGATTGGCATTTGGAAGTTTCCCAGATCAGATGTTTTCCGTCCTGGCTTTCGGCAGGAAACATTTAACGTGCTGGACAATATTTAGAAGCAACAACATAGAACACGGGCACTCTCTACTCCCCTCTCGCACTTTGATGCATGAGCATCTTTGCCAGACAGGGAGACTCTGTTGATGCTCCATTTTGATGCTTCTGTCTCCTGGCCTTTCCCTGGGAGCAGGGTTTGGGTTTTTTTTCTGCTGATGCCAGCAGAGCTGAATTTGGGCAACAGCCAAATGGCATAAACCAAAGCTCTCGACTTAAGTTGCTTGCATCGGTGAGAAAACTCAGAAAACCAGAGGAAAGAGTGCTCCTGAATGAATTGGAAGCGGTATCTCCCTTGGATCCCAGCCAAGAAAGATTCCAAGGCATCCCAGAATATTTCCAACAGCTGCAGCAAACAACCTTTTCTCCAGAAAATGAAGATGGTAGAGGATGGATGTGTGTGTGTGTGATCTTTTAAGAAGTTTTTAAAGGGCTGTCTTAGTAATGCCCTTAAGGCAGTCCCCACTTTAAGAAGACTTGAAACTTTCTCATCGACTCCAAAACTCAGACTGGAATTTCAGGGTGATGAGGCTGGACTAGAAGACCTCCAAGGTCCCTTCTAGCCATGTGATTCTATGATAGCAGGCAGCAACTGGTGCATGTGCCCAATTTCCAATTCCCCCTCCCCTTGACTAAAGATTTTGATCCACTCTTCCTGAGGCTGCATCCTTAAAGAGCAGAAGGGAGTGAGCATAGCTGGCTGGGGAATTCTGGAAGCGGAAGTCCACACATCTTCAAAACCGACAATACTGACAAATGTATTTGAATATAAGTTGAATGTAAGAAGCAGCCAAATAAACAACAACCCCACTAATTTGCATCACGTAGAAAGGTGTTTAAAGACTAGTGCTTTGACAGACAAGCAGAATTCAAAACACAATGACGAGCTCTCCTCGAATGGTGACGAAATGTTTTCCACCAAATTGCCAAAGTTGGAGCTCAGACCAGCAGCCCAATATTAAGAAACATCGGTTTAGGGAATTCAAGTCAATGCCATCGATGCTGATCAGACCATCCCCAGAACTTAGAAAGGGACTGTAACCATCTACCACGCTACCCAGGGCTTCCCGAAGCTGTCACGGCCTCCCCACCATGGTGTTCTTCTCGGCGTGGATTCAGAAATCCAGCTCTCCAAGTTCCCGGCTCAGGATGACTGTTTGAGGAAGGCTGGCACACCATTTCCCACGGATGCCTGCAAGCCAAAAACGCTCAAATCCTCTCTCGTAGAAGCTGATTGTTAGAGGAATCCAATGTCAGGGCCAAGGACTAGATTCCCCATGGGATTTGGCTTCGTTGGCCGCTTTTCCAACCCTTCGGAACTCATTACTGTTTTAATTTCTCAGTTTGTAGTTACGCTCCGTGTAGTCCACATTACTCTAATTATATCCATTCCCTTCTCTTCCTGAAGACCTAAAGCGCTCTAAAGCAGCGTTTCTCAATCTGGGCAGCTCGACGATGGGCGGACTTCAACTCCCAGAATTCCCCAACTAGCATTTCCGAGTTAACCCAACCTTCCGTTATTGGTACGCTTTTTTTTGTTTTGTTTTTGCATATAGGTAGTCCTCGACCTGCGACCACAGTTGAGCCCCAGATTTCCATTGCTAAGGGAGACAGTGGTTTAAGTGAGTTTTGCCCCATCTTACGATCTTTCTCACCAGAGTTGTTCAGTGGATCGTTGCAGTTGATAAGTCAGTAAAACGGTTGTTAAGTGAATCTGGCTTCCCCGTGGACTTTGCTTGTCGGAAGGTCACAAAAGAGGATCATGTGACCCTGAGACACTGCGACCGTCATAAAGATGGAACAGTTGCCAAGCGCCTGAATTTTGATCACGTGACCATGGGGATGCTGCAAACAGCCATAAGTGTGAAAAAGGACATTAGTCACTATTTTCCGTACCACTGTAACTTTGGACGGTCACTAAACAAACTTGTAAAACTATACCTAAAAATAAAATGTTAATTATTCATGTATCAACTGCGGCTAGAATTGCATTTGCACAGAACTGGAAAAGTGAAATACTCCCACAGAGGAAAATGTGATCAGGAAAATACTAGAATGTGCAGAAATGAATAGATTAACACTTGCGATTAAAGAGAAGGAGCAAATTGAATATTACGCGATATGGGAACTATTTTACCAATGGCTAGAGAATAAATATAAAAATTAGAGATAAAAGTAGCAAAGTAGAAAATAGGTGAATTGAACTAAAAATGTTAAGATGATGATAGTTATAATGAACGATATATTACATGCATTAGCAATAAGATAAAACTAGAAAACACTAATGTAAAGAATATAGTTGTAATTTTAATTATTACTGCAAAATATTTGGACCCAGACAACACACCGTGTAATGGAAGATTGTTTGTATTAAAAATAAAATAAAAACTTATTTTAAAAAAAGATAATATCTAAGGATTTGACAAATACATTTTTGTCAGCAAAGAGATTATCAGTGTTTTCTGATTCCAATAGTGTCAACTAAAAGTAGCAGGTAGACACATTTGGATAATATTTCAAAACAGCTGAATACAGTGCCATCTTGATTCAAAGTCACTAGCATTGTTAGGGAATGTCTATGGAGATTTTCAGTCATCCAGGTCATGGTTGTCCCACAGGTGGCTTTTCAAGAGGCAACTGGACTTTCTGGTTTTTCTTTTTCTCCCCATTGTTGGGGAAGCAAGTTATTTGTGTCTGATATAGTGACAAGGATTCTCTGCTAGTGTTTTATTTATGAGTATGTTTGTAAAGCTGCACATCTCTTAAACGAAACCTCTATATTAAACAACACCTTACTTGTTTAAGTTCTTTTCTTTTTATTTCTATAACAGAGTTGAATTGTCCTCAGGAAATTCTCCTCAGCCAACAATTCTCTGCAGTATCCGTTGTAATACTGCATTCATTGCAGGATTTGAGATCTGGAGGATCTTAAGGAGAAGGCTAAAAGAGTTTAATGTTAAGAGTTGAAATCTGAACTACACATTGTTAATATATACATTTCCTTAAAATGTCTTAAAAGCCTTAAAAACCTGGCTATGTTCCCGAGCCTGGGATACTGAATGTGCCAAGGGTACTCTTTCCCATCTATATTGCTAACAGGCCAATTATCTTACTCTTGTATATTTTGAATTGGACATTTTAATATTTTTACTGGTTTTACTGTTCTAAACATTTAAAAAATAATAATTGTAATATATTTCTGAACTGTAAGCCACCCAGAGTCATTGATTGAAATGGGCACCCATAGAATTTAAACAAATAAATACATTTTCCATAGTTATAACTTTTGCAGAGTTATCTGTATATTCTCATAGTTGTGAGTGGTTTTACTAAATATCTCTGAGTGCCTTTTAGGATTTTTAGAGTATAGCGTAATATTGTATGTGAAAGATCAGCTAAATTGCTGAAGATAATGATGGCAAATGTTTGGTTTCCATTATACCAGTGATAAAATAATGGAGGAAGAAATTGCATGTGACTTAAGAGGCAAACATGTATCAAGGACCAAAATCGATTAATGTGGATATACTGAAATAAATAGATAGGCATTAGAAGACATATGTTTTCTATCAGCTACATAAAGACAGTTCCTGTCAGGTCTGCCAAGTTTGCTTTGGTGCATTACAGGCATCCTGGCATCAAAGGCTAGAAGTGGGGGAAGATAGGTGGGCAATAATCTCTTGCCGGTCACATCTACCCGACCCATCAGAGCGGAGAGGCAGGGAATGTTGTGGGTCCCATCCCCAAGGGAGATACATCTGGTGGGACCCGGAAGAAGGGCCTTCTCCATGGTGGCTCCCTCTCTCTCTGGAACATCATTCCCCTAGAGATTAGAATGGCCCCCACTCTAGCACTCTTCCGGAAGGCACTAAAGACC
>JANHFL010164477.1:0-10404 GCA_032468155.1 Oxyrhabdium leporinum
GAAAGAAAGAAAGAAAGAAAGAAAGAAAGAAAGAAAGAAAGAAAGAAAGAAAGAAAGAAAGAAAGAAAGAAAAGAGCCCAGTTTGCTTTCAAAAATTAAAAACCGCTTTTGGTACAAGAATGACCCGAGAATCTTCCTTCAACCCTGACGGTTATGTGCCCGGCTGGTCCGGCCTCGGTTTTGCTTCTATCGAGGGTCAGTCTGGGTGGCTTTGGGCTGATTCCAATATGGATTTCAGGGAGGAAGAAGGGAGTGAATTGGATGGCACGACAGGAAGGCGGGAGGGAGGGAACGCACCGTGTTCGTAGTACCTAACGTGAGTGTGAGTGTGTGTGTGTGTGTGTGTTGCAACGGACAACCGATGGCAGTGGAAATGCGCAAGGCGGAAGACCAGCCAGGCCTCGCGGCCCGGCCAGGAGGTCAGTGAGCCTGGGGGGGGGGGGATCTTTGAAGAGCATCTGTGCATGTGCGCCGCCCCGAACCCAGAGGGAGTGAAGGTCAAAACAGGGTGGGATAATTATTATTATTATTATTGTTAGTATTATTTTAACTCGGCGTCCGGTTAGAGCTTAGAGCTTTTTCTTTTTTAAGAAAAGGGAAGACCGCTGGAGCATGGCGGAAGGGCGAAATAGGAAGGGATGCAAATGACCGGATTAATTGTGGCTTGGCTTGGGAATCCCGCCGGCGCCGTTTCGTGGAGCCTCTGGGAAAGCATCGTCAAAACCAGGCAGGTCCTTACTACGACGGACAACCAGGCCTTGCCGGAGGAGGGCAGAGACGTGGCGTGGCATCATCGCCAGCTGGGCGGCCCGAGGGAGAGCTGTAGCCGTCGGCAAGGGAGCGTGGCCAACCCCCATCTCGGGGCCTAGGGGGTTGGGGTTGCAGAGGCCGTGGGGCGGGGAAGGGAGGGCGGGATTTAGGGCCAGGCAGAAAGGTTCGGTTGAGGAACTCTGGACGATGGATTCGGATGGGTATTTTTCGCCAGGAAGGTCCTCGTCGGCCTTCCGAGACGAGCTGGGATGGCGGAGTCCGGAGAGGCTTCCGGACGTCCCAGCCTGACCTTGCCTGGGGGTTTCTCCTTCATGCCGGTGGACGGCTCGGATCTTTTGTGGTCCTCAAGGCAGACGAGTGGCTGGGGCAAGAGGACGGTGCTGCTTCTCTCAAAATGGCTGCAGAGGCCCACGTTCCCCCGGGCCAAAGCTTGCTTACGAGGGGAGAGGAGACCCACAGACCAGTTCCGAGGCCCAAAGGGGAGATGTTCCCTTACCACCACCACCAGCAGCGACCAGAACAGAACGACAGGGTTGGAAGGGACCTTGGAGGTCTTCTAGTCCAGCCCCCCGCTCAGGCAGGAACCCCGATACCATGTCAGACAAATAGCTGTCCAATCTCTTCTTTAAAAAATCCCAACAACTCCTGGTGGCAAGTTGTTCCACTGGTTAATTGTCCTCACGGTCAAGGAAATTTCTCCTTACTTCCAGGTTGCTTCTCTCCTGGATGAGTTTCCATCCGTTGCTTCTTCTCCTGCCTTCAGGGGCTTTGGAGAATAGACCCCCTCCTCTTCTTTGGGGCAGCCCCTCAAATATTGGGACCCTGCTATCATGTCACCCTTAGTCCTTCATTAAACTAGTCAGAGCCAATTCCAGCAAACGTTCTTCAGATGTTTTAGCCTCCAGGCCCCCAATCATCTTCGTTGCTCTTCTCTGCACTCTTGGTAGCATCTCCACATCGAACACCTAAACCAGCGGGTCCTTCACCTTTTACCGTGTGTGGGGAGGGCGGGGAGGAAACCTTGGCCCTGTTATGGCTTGTGGACTTTAAACTCAGAAGGTCTGGGGTTTGAAGTCCACAAAGGCATAAAAGGACCAGGGTTCCCCACCCCTGTTTTAGTGGGCGGGCGAGACCGAACGAATATGGAGAGAAACGACAGGTCCTGCCCACACAAGGGAGCCCTTCTCGCAAAGCCGTGGGAGCAGAGGGTAAGGAACTGGTGAATCAACCATCTTTCCAAGTTTGGGAGAGTAAACAACTCCTCCCACCCTGGCACGGTCTGGTCGTCGCTGTTGTTGTTGTTACTTTCGAGACGAGATGCCTTCAAACCCCCACCACCTCCCCAGAAAAAATCCCAATAAAACCAGCGATTGGTGGTTTGCACAAAGAAACACAAATCCTGCGTGCAACAAACTTAACCTGGGTTATTTGTTTTCTGAGTCTGCACTGTAACAGAATCAAACGGGATGGATCCGCATTGGGCGCCATGCTACTCCCGTGCGTGCGAGCGCGCACAACCCCCCCCCCCCGACGTTGGTTAAAACTAACCAGGTTTGTTGAAGTCCGCAAATCTTAAAAGAGGCCAAGTTTGAAGAGCTGTCTGCCTCCTGGATGGATGGGAGGGGGGAGCATGTGTGCAGTTGGGGCGGGGAGTCCCTGACGAACGATGGGTTTGGGGGAGATCAAGATGGACGACCAGGAAAAGCTAAAACAAGCAGAGAGGCAGGTAGAAAAGATCCCCTGGGATCTCTTCTGTAGAAGGAGACTCTCCTGGGCCGGAACAGGGAGGGGGGGTTCTCTTTTGAGGGGATCTTGGATTTTGGGGTGCTGAGGGTTTCCTTTAGGACTGAATCAGGGCCCCAATAGAGGATCAGTTGGTGATTTAGGACTTTAGAGCAAGGGTATCCAACCTTTTGTGGACTTCAAGTCCCAGAATTCTCCAGCCAGCGGGAATTCTGGGAGATGAAGTCCACGAGTCTTAAAGGGGCCAAGGATGGCAACCCTGGCTGTACAGTCAATAAATGACCAAGAGACACGTTGATGATGGGGACGAATGATTGTGTGGGGGCTCACTTTCTTGATCTTGAAGGATACAGGTCTGGCCTGCTACCTGGGTTCTAGGCCTCCGCTTAGCATGCAGGTAGTCCTGGATTTGCAACCATTCATTTTTCACACTTATGACCGTTGCAGCATCCCCGTGGTCACATGATCCAAATTTGGATACCGGTCAACTGGCTCGTCTTTATGGCGGCCAGACTGTCCCGGGGTCACGTCCGACAAGCAAAGTCAACGGGGAAGTCAGATTCACTGAACAATCGCGTAACTTAACAACTGCAGTGATTCTGTGGCAAGCAAGGTTGTAAAACGGGACAAAACCTCACTGAACAGATGTCTCGCTTAGCAACAGATATTTTGGGCTCAATTGCGGTCGTAAGTCGAGGGCTACCTCTGGATGGAGACATTTCTCCTTCTCTGCCCGATCTACAGGGAGGTGAGGGTAATGCTGGCAGTGGGCATAGTCTCCAGGAACCAACAAAAAAGAAAAGCTTTGAACAGATTAACAGAGTTGAAAGGGACCTTATAGGCCATCTAGTCCAACCCCTCGCCAAGCAGGAGACCCTACACCATTTCTTGAAAGCTTAAGGGAAGACATTGGGCAGAAGGAGGCCACCTTCTGAGCTAGCAAGCTATCATCCACAGGCAGGGCAGAATAGGGTAGGTTTTGGTTGCAAGTCAGAAAAACATTGGGCTGGAAGTGTTTAAGCAGTTGGATGACCAACTGGCGGGGATGCCGATGATGTTACCTAGACGGGTCATGAAACGTCTGCAAGAAAGCCAGTCAGCTCAGAGAGCACCACGGACCCCCTGAGTGCAACCCTGAGCTACAAATATTCTCCTTTATAGGGATACTGTGGTGATGAATTTTACTGGAGGGGAAGTTGACTTGATGTTGGTGATGGGCCATGTTGATATTGAAGGTGGTTGGTGGTGGGCCCAAGTGGACTTGGTGATGTCCAAGGCCTTTCCAACCTGTAAATATGATGGATTAAGATAAGAATTGTAATGCTCAAAACCCCCGAAGGGGACAGGACGACGCCACTTTAAACCCCAGAATTCTGGGCAGCGGCCTTGCTGGTTGAAGACTTCTGGGAATTGAAGTCCACAGATCAGGGCTTACCAAACCTGAGTATATTATCCAAAATGGACTAAAAGTGCTTTTTTTTTTTTTTAAATGAAACGGGGACATTTAAATTGAGTTAAAATATTACCAGGGTTTTACAGAGTTACGCAAACTCGGCCACTTTAAGACGTGTGGACTTCAAGTCCCAGAATTCTGCGCTGGCTGGGGAATTCTGGGAGTTGAAGTCCACGAGTCTTAAAAGTGACCACGTTTAAGCATCACTGGCTTCAAGGGTTTGGGAATAGATCAATTATACCAACAGAGAGGCCGTTTTCCGAAATCTCAAGCTATCCGATTGGCGATTGCTACCGATCCTCAAACAATGAGCCGAAGGGGAAAATAACGGCTAACCAGCCTATCGATCTCAAATATAGATTTCACACGGCGCCTTGAACTCACAAAAATATTTGGCACTCACTGGGCGGGTCCGTCCTGAGGTTGGTGGTCAGTGTTTCTAACAATAGTTTCTTGGGATCGGTGAATTTCAGGGACACAATCTTGTGGTTTTCCCCGGCAGTAATTTGGAAGCCTGTTTGTTTCGGAAAGGATTTTGATTTCCCAGTGGTGGGTTTCCCTGGCGCTTTCCCCCTACAGGTAGTCCTCGAATTAACACCCATTCATTTAGTGACCGTTCAAAATTGTAATGGCGCTGAAAAAAAGTGACTTACGAATGTTTTTCACACTTATGACCGTTACAGATTCTCGGTCACCTGATCCAAATTCGGACATTTGGCATCTGGTTCATCTTCATGATGATCACAGCGGTCCCCGGGGGGGGGGTGTCACGTGATCCCCTTTTGCGACTTTCTGACAAGCCAAGCCAATGGGGAAGCCCGACTCACTTAACAACGGTGCGATTAACTTAACCAGTGCGGTGATTTACTTAACAACCGGGGCAAGAAAAGTCGTAAAACAGGGCAAAACTCCCTTAACAAACTTCTCATGTAGCAATATCAATTTTGGACTCAATTGTGGTCGTAAGTCGAGGACTACCTGTGTTCCCCACTTCAGATCTCAGGGGCAAAGACAGAGAGGACGCGAGGCTCTTCATCCCTGGCATTGCCCAAGACATTATGCAGTGGTGCCCATCACAGCCCCCCAGCGGTGTCTGTAGGGCATCTCAAACAAGCCAAGATGGAATAGTGGACCATTCCCTGTGAACACCCAACAATATTGCGCAAGTGACCCGGATTATGCAATCTGCAATGGTCACACCGTCTCCTCACCTCCTCACCACCTTGAAGATAGCAAGGAAATGACTTTATCTTAGAATAGGTCCCTTAACTGTTGGCCCAAAGGTGCTTTTTCAAGAGGCAACTGGACTTTCTGGTTTTTCTTTGAAGCCGTTTCGCTTCTCATCCAAGAAGCTTCTTCAGTTCTGACCGGATGGTGGGGAATGGAAGGATTTATATTCCTTGCAGACAGCTGGTCATTTGTATTCTTTGAGAGAGTCGCTGAGGCCGCTTGGAGGTTTATCTGTGTCCTCAGGGTCACCCGAGTGGTGCAAATGGGTGTGGAGCCTTCTTGGAACTGCTGAAAGGACCGTGTTGTAAGCTGGAGGTAGATGATGCCCCATCCCTCCCCCTCTGTTGAGAGAGGGCTGTTCAATTTTGACTTAGAAGGCCTCTTTGACCCCTCTTTCAAACCAGCGGTCCTCTCTGCCCAAAACGTGGACTTTGCTGTCTTCAAAAGAATGATTGAGTGGCCTCAATGACTCTCTAAAAGAATGCAAGGAGTATAAATCCTTCCATTCTCCACCATCCAGTCAGAGCTGAAGAAGCTTCTCGGATGAGAAGTGCCAACTCTCGGTCCCAGCAGCCTGTCTGTCCCTCACAGAACTGGTCCAGGGTGGCAGTTCTGGTGCTTCCTCCGCATCCTCCTTCCCCTGACGTGTGTGTGTGTGTGTGGGGGGGGGGATTAATCCTTACCAGAGGCCCTCCCAGGAGGTCTCGGTTTGGCTCGGAAAGGCTGATACAAGGCAGGACTTGCGGTTGGCTGGTCCGAAAGTCAGAGTTGTGCTTTGCCGTTAAGTCATTGGCTGGTTCATTCTTGCAGACTCTCCCTTATGATCGAACCGTCCTTGGTGGACTCCACCCTGGGATGTCTATATCTGTGAATGGCATGGTGCCCAAAGACGGCGACAGGTAATGTCCCTTTTGGAGGCTCACAGGGAGGGCGAGATGCTACCTTACTCAAAACAACAGCCACAGGATTCTTGTGTTGTTAAGGGTAGGTTCTGCAATCCAAATTCCATGCCAAGATCAAGGCCTTTCTTAATTCTTTGGCTAGTTCCACTTCCTGCCTCTTTCAAGTCCGACTAAGTCGTGAGGGTTAGCGCCTTGATTCGTCCCTTCGAGCAACAGACCAGCCTCCTGCAGATTCTACCTCCAGAGCAAAGGAGAAGGAAGGGGCAGAACTCTACTCTGAAATGCCTGCACACACGCACCCCATTTAATTTTCCCCTTCTTTTTTCCTCTCTTTCCTCTAGCTTCTCGGTGGACTTTGCCTGTTGCCAGCATAAGGCGGCTGACATTCCCCTCCACTTCAGGCCTCGCTTTTGGGGGGGGAATCTTATGCTCAGCACATATCAGTCTCACAGGTGGGGAAAGGAAGAGAAACACCGGAATCCTTTCCGAAAGGGAGTGCATTTTGAGATCACATTCATCGTCTATGAGGCCGAATACCAGGTTGGTACACGTGACAGAGGCTCTTTTGGGACTGCAGGAGCCCCTTCATTTCCCCCCCCACCTCCCAAATTCCCCATTTGTTGGGAATGACCCACAAATGTATTTGTATTGCAAAGTTAGTATTTCATCACTCTCATAATGCAAACTGTTAGTAAAGGAGGACGACCTGTAGCTGAAAAGAAAATATTTTGGTCGGGGGTGGGGTGGAGGGGAACAGGTATCGATGAAATAAAAGGCCTCTCTCTTTTTATATGTACTTATTTTGACATTTTTGAGTCTCTTTCTGACCATCCTGCTCCGCTTTGGGGTATGCTTTGCATTCCTGGCAAGAATAAACAGTTTTTTTTTCCTGCAAAGAAATTGGATGATCCCAAATGAGACTTGATTTCTGCCGCTTCGCCCTCTGACAGATCCTGGTGAACGGGAACCCCTTCTGCAACTACAGCCACAGACTCCCACCACAAAGTGTGCAGCTCATTAGGGTTGATGGAGACCTGGAGCTACAGTCCCTGAATGTGACGGCAGGACCAAACGTGGGGAACACGGTAAGTGTTTGCTATGGGCAAGTCAGCACCTCCTGATCCTTGATCTTTTCTTGGGAGTGGATTCTGGGTTGGCTCAATCCCCATGTCTGCCACTTTCTCTTTCTCCCCTCCAGTTCCTCTTCCCATGCATCTTTCTTGGCCCCTAAGAATGGCTACCCCGCTGGGTCCTCAATTGTCTTGGCAGACAAATCTGCATGCTAGCAAAAGTAACCATTCTAGGATGATACCAGGGCCAGCAACTGAAGAGGGAGCCAATTTCCCCCAGGCCAAGGTCCTGCTCGCCCCTTTCCAGATGCCCGTGAAGCAGAGTTTCTCAACCTGGCAGTTTTAAGATGGTTGGCCTGAACTTCTATAATGGCTTAGCAGACACCTGCCCGTCCTTATTATAACAAACACCAGCAGCCAAGAAGTGTGCTATGTTGTTTTCCTGTCCTTTCGAATATTATGATGAACCCTGGCTATGGGCCACCAGGAATCCTTCCTGTAAATACTCCAAAGGAAAAAAAGGGGGCAGGGGGCAAGGACTTCCAGAGCTAGCGATTTTAGAGGAAAAATATGGGTTTGCTAATAGTCTGTTTGGATTTCTCTCCCACCAGATAATGACGTCCCCTGCAATCTACCATCCAGTAAGTATCCAGCGTGTCTCTCCTTACTTTGCCCAAATTTATGGGATGGGACAGAAACCAGGAGGTGGGGAGTCTGTCCGTGTGCATTCAGGTGGAATTCAAGGAGCCTAGTATTTCCTAGTCTTTGGCTTCGATCATGCTTATGGTGAACAACAAGGATGAGAAACTGGAAATTTTACTAAGTAATCTTCCAAGTGCTTCACCAAGCCTTTAAAATGAGACAGAAGGAAGAAAAAGGAACAATGAATGGAATGTTTAAGGGAAAATTAGCTTCCTTGAGGAAGTGAAGGAGGGGATTAATAATAGTCCCTTCCCCGTATGTCAAAGGCTACCAGCTCCCCATCACTCAGATAATCTCTAGTGGAACGAGTGAAGTTGGGATGGGAGAAGGCTGCTGGGGCAGAGTAGAAAGAAAGACCTCTGTCTTGCACCCGGAAACAGAGCTCGTAGAACCAAGGCTGATGAATGATTCCATCTGTAAACTCAGTCTTTTGTGATGGAGGGCCTTTCACAGCCCGTGATTGAAAAAGTCAACCGAGCAGCCGCACCAGCAGCATCACCACACCTAATTTGTGTGTTCATTGCACATGAAACAATAGGCTGGGCTTTGCTGACCACAGTCTACCGAGCAAACAAAGCACTTTATTATTTTATTGATCGATTGATTATAGCCTGCAGGCCATATCAACGAACAAACCACTTGAACGCAGCCAGGGACTGAGTTGCCTGGTTAAAGGAAGAGATGCTTGTAGCCGCCTGACACAAGATCCTGCAAGCTGCCCCCTGCCCATGTTGTGGGTCTCCCATTTGGCACCCCAAGACCTGCTGGACCTCAGCTACCTTGACCTCCAACTAGCAGGGTCGAGAGCCGCGTGGTTGGATTGGGGAGCGTTAAGTGTAAGCTGGGTTCTTGCCTATTTCAGCCGGTGCCCTACGCAGGCAGCATCCCTGGAGGTCTGGCAGCCGAGAGGACCATCACGGTGCGAGGCTCTACTCTGAAGAACGCTAAAAGGTCTCGAGCCTCCCTTTCTTTGGGGCCTGCATTTTGGGATTCAGGCAGAGGAATGGAATTGTAACCATTGGGCATAGCTGCCTTTCTGGTTGCCCTTGATTAACTCCAAGGACTGAGACAAAGACTGCGATGCCTGTTGTTTTTCCTCTTTCCAAGGTTTGAAATCAGTTTTATGGCCGGCCAAGATATCCCTCTGCATGTTAACCTTCGCATGAAACCGTGGAGAGCCGTAGTACGCAATAGTTTTTTGAATGGCAGCTGGGGAAACGAGGAGCGCGACTTGACCTTTAACCCTTTCCAGCCTGGGCAGTACTTTAAGGTGAGTTGGCTTTGATTCCAGCAGGGAGGGGATGTCCCCAGGGAGGAGGTGGTCAAAAGAGGAGCCAAGACGGCTGTCACCGCCACGCAATCGACACCTTTACCTGGCTTACGCGGACACCCCTGGATTCCAGCAAAGAGCTTGGCTGCTTGCCAGCAAGAGGGCAGGGAGGGCAGGCCGTGGGAAGTGGGGAGAAGGTCCAGCTGGTGCCTTCCGATTGTGTAAGACTCCATCGTCCATCACTCCCAGCTAGCACCACTTTGCAATCTGAAGAGTTGGAAGGCTGGTGCCAGGCGTGGAATTGCCTCACCAGAATGCCAGTCAGAACCACCCTTTTAGCTCTCTGATGGAAAATTATCCTCACGTTGCCCTTGGGGGTGTTTAGGCGTGTGTGTGTGTGAAAAACAGCATGGCAGTTGTGACCACCCCCATTAAAGTCCCCGTCCCTTATATATACGGGATGCCTTTTGATTTTGATACAAGCTATGGATGGTGTGGACTGCGGACCCTCCTGCTACTTCATGTGCTACTTCATCCCTGTTAACCTCCTCCTCCTCCTCCTCCTCCTCTTCCCAGCTCTCAATCCGCTGTGACAACCGTGAATTCCGGTTTCATGCCAACGACCAGCCCTTCTTCAGCTATGCCCATCGTTATGCCCCTATCAAACACATCCGCACCCTGGAGATCGATGGAGACGTGGCCCTTTCCTACATTAAATACTAAGCAATTGAGGGCGGGGGGGGGCAAGATCAGTAGCAGCAGAGACCCCCCTCCCCCTTCTCTCTCTCTCTGTCTGCTAGTATACTTAGAATCCTGCTGAATTTGGGTGGTCTACACCTTCCAATCAATCAATCAATCAATCAGCCACTCAAGAATAATTGAGAATATTAAGCAACACTTTCAATAAAGCATTTGATCAAGGAATGCAACGGGCTTCCTTGTCTGCCTTCTGAACTTGATCTGTAGATGATAGATTTTTTTTTAAAGTTGGTGCCCTCCAGGTGTGTGGGAACAATGTTTGTCTAAACTTGGCAAGTTTAAGATGCGTGGCCCTTCACTTCCATCCCCTACGGAGTCCTGATCCGTGTCTTATGGCTTTGTATAATCTCCAGATTGCAGGGTGCATGGATTGAGAATGGAACTTTTTCAAAAGGACCAACAAATGCCCAACTTCCCTAAAGCCTAGGATGCCCATCACTGGATTAGTTAGAGAGACCAGCAGCTCCGTTCACACAGCTTGTTTGAACCTGGGTTAGAGGGAAC
>JANHFL010164538.1:0-10402 GCA_032468155.1 Oxyrhabdium leporinum
TCCCTCTTTTATACAATCCTCCAAGTATTTTCTTTAAGTCTTTATATCCCAAGTATAGTTTATTACTCCTCTGGCAAACTTCATATATCTTTAAATGCTAATAAGTAGAATCTCAGCAATGTGTTATTCTTCCTTTTGTCAGCAGGTGGAACTCTTTAATTAATTTCCAGTATTAGTCTTTTCCAAGTTCCCAATCTTTTAAACTTTTTTTTAAAAATCGTATCAGCTTAAAATAAGTAGTCCAATTTTTTCAAAGTTAATGCCCAGCTCAGCCTTATCCAGCTTAAACTCCAGCTTTCCTTGTTTTAATAGATTTCCATCTTTTCTGGCTTCCTCCCTTTTCTCCAATTTACATTTATTTCTTATATTTCCAAATGTATATAAAGCGCAGTTAATTCAGAAAATGTGGATCATTTTACTGACTCTTTGGGGGTTTCAAATGAGATAAAATGTTCATTCTCACCCAGTTCCACACACCGTTCACCTACTTTGCTCCTGCACAGTCTTAGATGTCCCGGCTGTTTCCAATTTCATGGTGGCCATTTTGGCTGCCGCTATTCCCTGTCTTTGGATGAGGGGAATTTTCCTAGTCAGGGAGGAGAGATGTGGCTCCCCTCGACCTGTCAGGTGCTCCCCTTCACCACCTGTACAGGGTGGCTATGGCTCCTTTCGGAGCCCTCCAACAAGGAAAGCTCAGGGGGAGGGGTCTGCAGAGCTTGTAATCCTCGCTCCTGACGCCACCGGAAGTGCAACTGGAAGTCCCAACAACAAAGTATAGTAATGATTGTGCCATTATAGGCAATGTTTTGGCTTGTGCTTCCTAGTCTGTTCCTGTGATTTTTCTGATCAAGTTGTTCCTGGTTTTCAATTTTTGTCCGATTACTTCCAGATATTTTCAAATGTAAGAGATCAGTCAAGGGTTATTCCAAGATATTTTGGGTGGTAGTTGTTTTATTCTCTTTACACAAAAAGCTACTTGGGAAAGATTCCTTGGTAAAAATGTATTCCATTTCCTCAAAATCCTTGGTTTGGATAGCTGTTGCCATATCTTTGTATAGCAAAATTTGGTTTTATATCCTTGTATAGCAAGAGTTGGTTTCTGGTAAATCACTAGTGTATACATTTAATGAGAGTGGGGTTAGAACCAATCCCTGTGGCAAGCCATTCTTAATGAATGTTTGGGAAGAATGTTTTCAGAAAATGACTGGTTCACCTTATCAGAAGGGCTTTAAACTAAAATTGAAGATGGGGGGAGGGTGATCAATCTTTAGGATTTTCAGGAACTAATTCCAAGCAAAAACCCCTAGAAAATAAGTCAAATAATGAGGTAAGGAGGGATGGGAAGGAAGACAAACTCAAATACCAAATAGGAGACATAGGAAGCATACCCAGAGTCAGACATAAAGACCTCAAGTGCCTATATACAAATGCACAAACTCTGGGGAGCAAACAGGGTGAACTTGAACTATAAATACATGAAGGTAGATATAATATAGTTGGAATTACAGAAACTTGGTGGGATGAAACCCATGACTGGAACATACTGAAAGAAGGATACAAACTGTTAAAAAAAACCAGACTCCATAAAGAGGATGTGGAGTTGCGCTATATGTAAAGGATTGCTACAGAAATGCATAAAACCAAAGGCAAAAACCTTCTAGAATGCATAAGGGTCAATATAAAAGAAAAAAAAGAATGACATTGCCATAGACAAGAATGACAATGACATACTACAAGCCACCCAATCAAGCAGAAAAATAGATGTCCTTTTTGCTAACCAACTAACAAATATATTTGAAAACATACTACAATAGTAATGGGGCACTTCAAAAACAGAGAAGTAATAGGGGGAGTTGAAACTGCAGGAACCTTGGGTGAGAGTGACCATGTTATACTAGAATTCAACAAAATGCAAACACAGCAATAGAACACAATGATACCAGAGTCTTAGATTTTAAAAGAGCTGATTTTAACAAACTCAGAGAGAACTTGGGAAAAATTCCTTGGATGAAAATCTCAAAGGGGAAAACAACTCAAGAAGCTTGGGAAAGTCTGAAAAATATGATCATAAAAGCCCAGACCAACACAATACCACTGAGAAAGAAAAATAAGAAAACAGAAGAAACCAGGATGGCTGCACAAAGATCTCTCTGGCAAATTGAAAGACAAAAAGGACAAGTCCAAAAAATGGAAAGAGGGACACATAACTAAGATAGAATATCAGCAGATAGCCTGAATCTGCAAAGATGAAGTCAGGAAAGCAAAGACTTGCAACAAAAGTCAAAGAAAATTTTAAAAGTTTTTTCCAACATATAAATAACAAGAAAAAAATCAAGGAAACAGTCAGTTCACTAAAGAGAGAAGATGGCAAAAAAGTAATAGTCAGCAGAGAGAAAGCAGAGCTGTTTAACACAAAGATCTCTCTGACAAATTGAAAGTCAAAAAGGACAAGTACAAAAAATGGAAAGAGGGACACACAACTAAGGCAGAATATCAGCAGATAGCCAGAATCTGCAAAGATGACATCAGAAAAGCAAAGGCTCAGAATGAACAAAGACTGGGAGAAGAGAAACCAGGACATGGAATGCTTGATGGGTACAGAGATGAGACTGGCTCCTGGGGCATCTTTTGTAGGATCCCCTTTAATCCTGGCAGTGCCCTGGGATACCTTGTTGAATTCCATTCCATTCCATTGTATTGCTATTGCTATTGCCATTGCCATTGCCATTGCTGTTGCTATTGCTATTGCTATTGCTATTGCTATTGCTATTCCATCCCATCCCATCCCATCCCATTCCTATTCCCACTCCATTCTCTCCTATTTCCATTTCATTCCATTCTATTCTATTTGCATCATGGCAGTCTCAATCTTCTTTTGGAATCTTGCTGGCCACCCAAGAGCTTCCTCCGCACATGCTGAACATGCACGACAGGCTCCGGCAAGGGCTCCATGCATCTGGCAGGCAGGATTGGACTGGGCAGGCATCACTCAGAGCGGATTTGGTGAGGAAGCCCCAAGGCGGGGGCTCAGCAGTGCTGATATACCGGCCAACCCTCTCCTCCCTCCCTCTCCTCTTCCAACTGCTGAGCACTGAGCGGGAGAAGGATGGGCAACCAAGCAGCAGCAGTAATGGTGGGGAGAGGGTGGCTGCCTCTCCAGCCCCCCAGTAGCACTCTGCTGGCCAAAAATAGGCCTGTTTTTGGCCTCCCATGGCATCTGCAAGCCCCATTTTTGGCCTTCCCAGCCCCCAGAAGCCTTCTGCTGGCCAAAAATGGGCCCACCCCCAGTAGCACTCTGTCTTACCTTCCAGTTCCAGCTTGTGAAGGTAAATCCTGTGCTCGGCCAAAGGGTGGGGGCCAGCGGGTGGGTGGGGCAATGTGGGTGGAGCAGCCTCATGACCCTGCGCAGGGTGGATTAATGGCTTTGGTAGTTTGAAGACCCCTGCCCTAGAGAAACGTTTACTTGTAATATAAGCCTGTTATTGCCTATAGATGACATATATTGATTGAAAATCGGGGAGGGGTGCAGCTAAGATGGTTGGCAGGCAGCAATGGCTATAAAGAGCTCTTCCAAAAGTAAACAGGTTTTTCTTTATCTTTTTTATATTTTTAATTCACTTTTAACCCATTTTTAATTCATATCTGATTTTTTACAAAAGAGGCTACTAATTTGTTTTTAGTTACATTTTAACAATACTACAAGCCAGGATTTTTAAGAATGGGGAAAAGGAGAAAGAGCACTCTGCAGCACAGAGTTCATCCAAGCCATTGAAGCATCAGAAAATGGAATATTATATTGCAAACAGACAGTCTGCTCCAGTAAGTAACTCATCTATAGTCTCTTTATCAGATAAATTTAATTTATGTGACTCGTTGGAATGGGACTTACAAACCAAATTTGAAAGCAAACAGCCTATAGAACTTTTTTCCCCTCGCAGAAAATGGCTCCCCTCCTTGGAACTCAGCAGCTGCTTTCCTTGCACAGGAGGGAATGTAATAAATTTAAAATTCCTCTCTAGACAATGTTTGCTTACAGCTCAAACTGTAAACTCAATCTATGAACTTTTATCAACTGTCATTAATAAGGTTGACTGCTTGAAAGAGTCTTTTGCAAAGCTTATTAAGAGCCACCCAAATACGGCAGAAGGATTTAACAGGACAGCTACCAATAGACATAGGGTGGCAAATTCAGAAACTGAATTCCCTTCTGAAAATATGAAAGGGATGAACACTCATAAAGGCCTAAGAGATGACCAATATAACTACAGTCTACAGCCTGCAGACTAACCAGGTTACCTTGCAAATGTATGACAACAGAATGAATAGAGGGCATCTGAGTGATAAAAAAGCTGTTAGACTGTCTCTGAGCCAGCTTCTCCGATGTGAATTCACTGTGATAGATCTACTATGTACAGAGTGGCTGCCAGCAGGAGACTTGGACTGCAGATGACCTCCTGCTAAATGGTTATCACTCTTATAAGATAGAAGCAAGGCCAGGCAGAGGCCCAGGAAGACTGCTTGGTCGTAGTCCATCTTGAGTATTGAATCTGGGAAATCTACTTCTGTGCCTGGAGACAGGATTGACAAAAGTCGAAGCAAGAATCTGTATAGGGTCCTTAAATCTCTGGCTAAAACTTAATTTCTTTCTGCAAGGTTTTGCTCCATTAATCTTCAAAGACAAATTCTCCTCATCATCTGTTGAGTCCAAATTTGCCAAACTAGGCTTCTTCCCAGATTCAATACTCAAGATGGACTACGACCAAGCAAAACAAACCTTGTGACAAAGGGTAGAGGACATCGAAAGGCAAATGGACTTAGGGAAATTTCTGCTGTTTCTCACTCCAGATGCCATTAGATATGTTGTTACACCAGTCAGCTATCTTAGCCAGTTGGAGTCAGCAAACCACTGGAAGCAGTTTTGCTGACACAGTGCCATGCGCTTCCATTGGCTGTCCTATACAGCAAGTATAAAAATATATCATTGTTTGAAAGACTCTGTTCTTGTGGCTCAGGAGAGGTGGAGACCGTGGTTCACATACTCCTTCGATGTTCCTTTGATACAGAGATTTGGTAAAAACATATTCTGCCAATAATTGCTAGGTATCCTGGCCATTCTGACACTGCTTATCTCCAGTGGCTGCTTAAGGATGAATAGTCTTTTTTTAAAAAAAAAATTGTCCCTGCTACCTTAAACATATTCTCTTTTTTAACCATCATCTCTTCACTGCCTTAAAGTTTTAATTATTCATTTCTTAGCTTGTCTTCCATATTCTTCTCTTGGGTCTTTATTTCTATCTACTTGGGGTGGTGAGGGGGGAAGTTACATTTGTGTTCACTGAAAGCGTCTGCCAATCTCTGTACTGTTTGGGCACTTGGGGGCAGCCTGGTGGGCTATCTGCGACAGCTGTGGTGCCTTCCCACCAGTTAGGGCTGCTAGGGGGTGCAACTGGTTGAGCTTCGGCCTGAGGGAGCAGCAGCAGGGGGCCGATGCCTTTTTTTAGCTTTTGGTAGCCATCTTCCCACATAATGGCTGGACCCTATTTGTCTAGCCAAGCGAGACCCAGAATGAGCGATTTTATCATCTTCGGGGCTACCACAAAGCCTATGAGTTCCCAGTGGTGTCCCATCTTAGACTAAGGAGCTTGATGACTAAAGTGGCTGGGACTCAGCCTATTAGTTTCCCGTTGACTTGCTCAAAGCATATGGGGCAGCCCAGGTGTTTTGTGTCTATCCCTAGTTTTTGGAAGATTGGGAGGCTGATTAGGCACCTGGTACAGCCGGTATCTATAATGGCATGTATGTCCCCTTGGGCCCTAGTTCTGGGTACCACTATCCAGGACTTAATGGAAAGGGGGCGGATGGCTTCACTTACCATCAGATCCTCTTCGCTGGCCTCACTGCTCTCGCTGGCAGTGCCTGGAAAGGGTTCTGGAGCTGGAGTTTCTCCCCTGTTTACTGGTGGGGAAGGAACCTCAACAGCTTGTTGGGTGATTTTTCCTTTGTCTGGCAGTTTCCTTGCAGTCTTCTTCACCCTGGGCCCAATGGAGTTCGGAGCTGGGGAACGGGGGCTGGTGCCAGGCACTTGGATGCCTAGTGGCCTTGTTGGCTGCATCAGAAGTATTTGATCGTGGCTGTGGGTGATGGCTGTGGTGCTTCAGTCAGTTTTGCAGGGGCTCAGTGGCCCAGGGTTCCTTAGTAGGTTTTTCTGGAGCAGGCTACCGGTGAGGGTGAATCTCTAGATCCATGGCCACAGCCATCCGGTACCAGTCCTGTATGCGGTCAGGGAGTCCTCTGACGGCATCGGAATTCCCAGACAAATTTCTTTGGGGGTCAGCCCCTCTGCTTCAAGTTCTTGATCTCTGCCTTAGCTTCTTCTCTGTGGGCTGTATCTTCGAATTGAATTTGAAGCAATCACATGAACTTGTCTGCATCCTCTAGTTCTGGGGCTCCTTGATTGTGCTTCTCCCTCCATCATATTATCAGCAATCACTGAGACTATATCCTGGTCTGTTGGTATTGGTCCCCATAGCATTCGAGGTGGGACCAAATCGTTCAGGAAATATACCAGCTTCCCCAGGGTTCTGCCAAAAGTCGCTCTGAACTGTGGGGGAGGAGTGGCTGGTGGTACCAGCTGCGGAGACAGAGCCAGCGATGGGACCAAAGCTGGCATCCACTGGTACTGCACCCACCCTGGCTAGGGTAAAAGGCCCATCCAAGGGAGATTTGATCTGGGGGGGGGCAGTTGGATGGGTGGCTGGCCAGGAGGGGTATTAAGTCTCAGCAGACCTAATGTCTCCCCCCGCAATCCCAGGCTGGACTGGCCCAGACGCCCTTGCTGCTGGCCAGTGCCAATTCCAATTGGAGCTGTCATCCCAGTAGACTGGGCCTGGTGAAGAAGATTAAAGCTCGATCAGCTTTGTGCCAAATGGAATGAGGCAGACACCCCACTCTGGACTGTTGTGCCACCTTGGTTTGGTCTGGTGAACATGGGTTGCCAGAACCCAGCTGGACTGGCCGCCTGGAGGCAGTTGGGAAATGCTGCCCATGATGAGCTGACCAAATCTCTCTGGGAGGCCAGCTAGCAACTGACTTCAGGATGGTGATGGGGGACCCCATTCCCTAGACTCACTGGGCTCGTGAGATTGCTCTCCATCTTGAAGACCGTGGTATGTTCCACCCTGCCTGATGCAATCTGGGGTTCCTGGAGCATTGTCCCAGTTGCCAACTCCTGGGCAGTGAGATCCCCACAGCTTCGCCCCATTAGGAAGGATCCAGCTCTTTGGACTGGGCACCCTGCCAATGCTCAGCCTCTGCAGCCTCCGTCTCTGCTACCATGCTTGCCAAGGGGGAGTAGATTGTCTCAAGGATGACCTCTGAACTAGCCCTGGTAGCTCCTTCTGTGGTTGCTGTCTTCTCCTCCATCTTCCCTGAGTCTTTACGCCGCCGGGCTCAGGACCCCGGACAGCGGCCCCATGAAGCAGGGAGCTGTTTGGGTTTTTTAAAAGGAGATTTGGGTTAATGTCAGGGTTCCAAGTAACACCCCCAATGAAATCAAAACTCCAAGGCAGGTATTTTCCTCAAAGCTTGAATTTATTAGAGATGTCATATTGGCACATCTGGGAAATTCTGAATCTGAAAGCCCTCAGGTTTTGCCCACCCAAAGTAAAGTCAATGTTCCTTCCCCTGCATCCACACGGGCATAACATTGTCCAATCAGGTCACTGTCCCAACTGTAGTTGACTGCCAGTCACACTTCCCCAGGTGCAGGCTGAACGTCCTTGACTCCCAAGGGAAAAATGTTGTTATACATCCCATACTGGCTCCATCCACCCCGCTCCCGTTCCCATAGCTTGCCCATCCACCTCTTGTGGCAACCCTACAGATCCAAATTTAAAGGTGGCCTCCAGGGCTGACACTCCTCTCTAGTGTTGTTATACTAGGGTAGTCTTGAGAGCACATCTGCTAGGGATTTTTTTTCCTCCCGGCAAGTAACATAGGGTGAAGTTGAACCGATTGAAGTATTGTGTCCTCCTCACTTGTTTAGGAGACAGCTTTTGGGAAGTCTTCAGTGCTTCCAGATTCTTGTGATCTGTTCCAGACCTCAAAAGGAGCCTAATTACCTTTCAAGAAGGGTCACCAGGTGACCAACACAAATCACACCACAAAGGCTTCCTATTCCCAGACTGCCACCTGCGCTCTGTATCAGAGAATTTCCTAGGGGCATAGGCACATGGTTATAGGAGTCCTTGTTGATTCTTTTGGAGGACAGCACCCACAGCGACATCACTGGCATCTGCTTGGATGACAAATAGTTCATCAGGATCTAGGTGTTTAAGGATGTGTTTAGCTGCAAACAGTTGTTTAAGTTTCTTTAATGCTGACTGGAATTCCATGGACCACTTGAGTGGTTGCCCCAGCCTGGGTTTTCCTTCTCCTTTGGTTTTGAGTAGATTTCCCATTTATGCCTTGCATTAGGTTCTTTATCTCTCTGAGATTCTTTATCACAGTACCCCTAATGCTTTGAAACATCAATATCATTTCTCTTGAAATCTCACTCATTTCCCCTGATTGAGCATCTTGTCTTAATTTAATAAGACTCGCTCTTACTCAAGTCCAAAAGCAATATATTCCAGTCCAATGTTGCTCCTCAGAAAGTTCAATAGTCATAGTTCTTTACATCTCAGGATTATTAATCAGTTCCATTTAAGTAGTCCAGGCAGCTTCCACAAATCAAAAGTCACTTTACTTTACTTAAGAGATTCTCACAATAGAATCTCCAGAAATCATAAAGTAGATAGTTACAGAACAGTTATCAAAAATTTTCCTAGACTTGTAGGGGTATGGTATATTTTCCATTCACCAGAAGATGGTGCCCTCAGCTTAGGTTTCAGCATTGTTTCAAGTCTGATAAAGTTATTAATCCAAATTTAGTGCAATTTATAGAAGCAAAGTCAGGTATTCAAGTAGATTCAAGTAAGTAGTTCCAGCATTTTATAATAGCTTTCCAAAACAATGCCTACCCAGTTTAAAATCAAATTTTCTGTTTTAAAAGGTCTTTAGCTTTCTCCCCTTAGTTTCTTTCCTTCAGGTCTAGGATTTTTCTCTCTATGGCTGTTCGCCACTTTAAGAAATAGTTCTAAGAGTCTCTTTTCCTGGATTTTCCTCTCTTTTTTTTCCTTTTAAGTTTAGAGTCTAAATAAAAAAAAAGAATCTTCTCACCCAGCTCCAGTCACTGTTCAACTACACTGCTCCTGCACTTTTCTTTATTACCTCGCCTGTCCTAGCTTTGTGGCAGCCATGATGGCTGCCTTTTCTCTTTGTCATGAATGAGAGGGAAGAAGCCCTGGGTCCAGCAGGAGAGTTGCTGCTCTCCGTGACATGCACGATGGCCCTCTTTTCTTCACCACCCCTCCAGGGTGGCTTTAGCTCCTTTCGGAGCCCTCCAATGGGAAGAACTTGGTGTGGGAGCTCAGAGACCCTCTCCTCACATCCAATCTCGCCGCGACATCACCCGGAACCACCTTGATGTGGAGTGCCTCTTGAAGTGGTTTCATATTCCTTTCCCAGGCCAAGCATCTTTGGCAACTGGCTTATTCCGGTTTGACACCTCTGGTTCCTGTAAATGTATCTCCCTCCCCCCTTTCATCCATCTTCTTCCCTTCAACTCAAACTTCCCCAAATCCCTTCCTTCCCTCTTTTTTTCATTTATGGCATGATGCCAATGAAGTGAAGTGAAGCAAATCATTTGAGCATGGCTCATACCTTTTCCAGGTCCATCTCTAACCCTTTGTGAAAGATGTGGTAACCGAGATAATCTATCTTAGTCTTGTGAAACTTGCATTTGGAAAGTTTCATGTACAATTGAGCTGCACAGAGTTTCTCACTAACTCACTCACCTTCACTAACTTCACATGTTCCAAATAGATTAGAATGTCACCTAGGTAAACTAGAATGCATTTATGCAAATGTTCAGGCAGCACCTCCTTGTTCAGCTGCATAAATATAGCGGGTGTCCCTTGCAAGCCAAATGGGAGGACACAGAACTGGAAACAGCCTAGTGGGCAATTGAAAGGGTTTTTTCCCTCGTTTCCCTCTCTGATTTACACTTGGTAATAAGCCTCTCTCAAGTCTGCCATGCATGATTTAGATGAGCACTCTGGCTAGGTTTTATCAATGAAGACCCCGAGTCTTCTAATTTTCTCAATGCCATTGAGTAAGTCTAGATTTAGGCAATTTCGCCCCTTCTTGATAAGCATCTCCTGGGGTCAGTCCACAGGCTGGCTGGCCAGGGTCTGGAATTCTTGGATGTATACTGTGACAGATCACCTTCCATCATCATCATCATCATCATCATCATCATCATCATCATCATCATCATCATCATCATCATCATCATCATCAT
>JANHFL010164922.1:0-10395 GCA_032468155.1 Oxyrhabdium leporinum
TGAGGCTGAAAACTGTTTGTCGGAGAAGGCAGGTGGCTTTCCTTGGTTGACCAATGAAGAGAGAAGGAGACAAGAAGCAAAGCAGGAGAGAGACCAGAAGGATGTAGGAGAGGTCCTGGTTGTTGGCTTTGACAATGGGAGTTTCTCGGTATTTAATGAACATGATTAAGACAAGTCCTGTGGTTAGGAACAAGAATAGTGTAAAAGAAATCAGAATAATGCCTAGAAGTTCTTCATAAGACAGGAAAGTTATAACTTTGGGGATACATTGGACTCGGCCCTCATTTGAATATTTATCATCTGAACACTTGGTGCATTTTTCCGTATCTGAAAAAGCCAAAAATCAATATTTATTTAATATTCTATTCTTTTCTCTTACAAGAAACACATTCTTGGGACAAATGCTAATACCAGCAGCAATTTCAATATTATTTCTTAACATCTCCACAAAAAAGAAGATCAGAAGAAAATCATTTTCTAAACAATGTAAAGCTAAGGTTTATGAAAGTGGAGGAAATCCTAGGCCTGAATGATTTCCTCTATAATGTACAGAATCTTCTTAATAATCTAATTATTAGAGGTATATAACAAATCAGCTAATTTTTTTAGGTACGCTTTCTAGGTCCTCCAGATGGCACTTCTTAATATACTGAATACAGAGGATATTGTGAAATCTAGTCATTGGGCAGAGAAAGCTGGACCTGCAAATAATCTGGAATATTTACTAAGACCAGTGGTAATATTGGTGTAATGAGTGCACCCATAACTGTCCACACCACCTCATTGTGAATCTTCTACTGTTTCCCAAGGGGAAGCTCATATAGAGTGCAGTAGGAGGTGGAGGTGGACCTAGATAATTCCTCAAGTTTCAAAGAACTAAAGCGTTCCTAGAAAGGTAAACGTGGAAGGGCACATCCAAATTAAAATGCAGAAGAGCTATTTTCTCTGCTATTAGTAAAGCTTACCCAATCTGCCACACACTTCTATCTCTTCCCAGCCCCTCATTCAGTGCTTTTTCGCTATTCTTCCCTTTAGATAAAAAAATGTGCAGGTTGAAAATAAACAAGAAAATCAGTGAGCTTCAATCTGTCTTTTAACTTGCACTTTAATGAAAATGTTCTGGATGCATCCACCTCCATAAGGTCTTCCATTGTCTTCAGTGTGACCCACCTTCCTGAGTGGAGAAGGTCCCCTCTGGACAAGGAACACAGTCATAGCAGCAAACTGGCTCTCCTTCTCGAGCCCTCTTGAAAAATCCAGGATGACAATTTTCCACACATTTGGATTGAGGCAGGGACTAAACAGAAAAACAAGGAATGTCAAAGGAAATGTGTTAGGAGTCACCATCCATGGAAAATGGAGGTAAACTTGGACATTAATCAAGGAGCCTCTGGGCTTCACTTAGGTAAATATGAAGTCTCTGACTTATTCCAAGCAGATGTAGGAGTGATAACTATGACCAGATTCTTCATTTTTTCATCACTCTTGCTTTTGGCGTCTAACATTGCAATAAAAGACTTTTCCACTTAATAAAGTCTGGAGGGGTGGAATTGAGAAAAGATTTAAACGTTCAGTGACAAACAGTCTGTTCCAAAATTGTATCCCAATACCTTAGAAATTAGGGCTGTCAACTGTAAAGGAGATGTTCTTTGTTGATTTGCATATTTATATGTTTAATTGGTGTGTCTGCCATACTGGAGAGATGAGACTAAAACTGACCACCTAGTTTCTAGAACTGGAGTGAGATGAGGTGGCAGTGAAGTCATGAGAATGTGTCCCTCAAACAGGGTAAGTAAGGCATCTTTTGCTGCAGCCATTAGGGCATGAGAATGAACCCGGTGTCAGAAAAATATGTTGAGACTCTAAAACAAGTGCAGAGAAAACCAACTAAGATGATTAGAGCCCTGAAGGCTAAAACATACGAAAGAACAGTTGTGGGAATTGGGTATGTCTAGTTTAATGAAAAGAAGGACTATGGGTGACATGATAGCAGTGTTTCAATATTTGAAGGGCTGCCACAAAGAAGAGGAGGTCAACCCCTGTTCCAAAGCACCAGAAGGCAAAACAAGAAGCAATGAATGGAAACCAGTCTAGGAAAGAAGCAACCTGGAACTAAGCAGAAATTTCCTAATAGTGAGAACAATTAACCAGTGAAATGGCTTGCCTTCAGAAGTTGTGGGTGCTCCATCACTGGAGAATTTTAAGAAGAGATTGGACAACCATTTGCTGAAATGCTATAGAGTCTCCTGCTTGAACAAGGGGTTGGACTAGAAGACCACCAAGTTCCCTTCCAACTCTATTATTCTTTATTCTATATTGCTATTTCCGTACAAGGAACACACAACTCTGAAGCCAGTAGTAACACATTTCCCAGCCTTGTGGGTTTTCCACCAGTTTGATAGAGATACTAAATTGTAGATGGTCCACAAAATGGAACAGTACTGAAGCCTCCAAATCAGGCTAAGAAATTATAAGATTTCTATTCCCCACATTCAATTCTCACTGAAGATCAACCACCTTGGGGACTAGGCTTAGGCCACTTAAAATGGGATCACAGAGTTCGGAAAACAGAGAAAAGACACCAAGCTTTTTCCCACCTTGTTGAGCAACTTTAGCTGTGAATGAACATCTTGGATGATAATAAGGCTCTGTCTTTCAAAAGTGCCCAGGAACTCAATCCTGGGATCCTCTTTGGGGAGAACCAACAAGCTTTTGATGCCCAGATCTGCTGCTAAATCTCCGTTTTGGTCTAAGTACAATTTCATCTGGGAAATATTGCAAAATGTATTCTTCTCCAGAAATGGATGAAACTAGAATTGAAACATCCAGGAATTTTAAAATCTGAAAGCTTACCTTTATCCTACATTTGAATCTTTCTTCTAGGGAATTATCACTATCTTCATAAGTGAATGAAAAAGGTTCAGAAATATTTATCAATATATGCACACACATATATATGAATATATATGTATGCGTCTACACAAGCACACAAATACATATAGATTTTACACACACACACACAAAATATACATTGAGAAAATATAATCTATACAATTAGTCAATTGTAGGGAACATTTTAGAACAGGTGACAAATAAATTGAACACTACGAAAAAAAGATTATTTATAAATTTGAAAACAACAGATTGATTACCAGAAAGCATGGATTTGTCAAGAAGAAAGTTGTCAGGCTAATCTGCTCCATGAAAGACCAGTAAGGAAACATACCAAGCTGAGCTAATTCTACTTTATTTTAATACTACATTAACAGAATTTTGTAAGCTTGAAAGTACATATATCCCACCAATTCATTTTTCAACTTGAAAAGTTAGGGAGGATCTTTTCTGAGTTTCTTTCTCTCCTATTATGCAGCTGTAGGCTTTCCCACCTCTTATCTGATCCTTCCCTGGGCAGCATCTCTTCTCCCCATCCCAAAAGTTATTCTCGATATCATTACACTTCCTAAACAGATTATACAAATGCTGGTGATATAACCTGATTTCAGTAAAGAACTAATAAACAATTCTGGATGTGATTAGAAGCCTAGTTAAATGCAGGGTGGCTTGTATGGTAATTGAGTAAAAACTGTCATAAAACTAATACAAATAATTTTTAATCTTTTTAATTTTTCTCAAGAAAATGAATAGTTATGAATAACAATTTGTTCTTGGTCATCAATTTTTCTGTATTGTCATTAATATGGTACAAAAGAATTGATAAATCTCTATGATGCAAGATTTGGTGGAAGATTTCTAGCAACTCTCAGACAGAGCTAACTTGATCTGATTTAAAGAGTACCAAATGTCCAGAAAAATATTTATGATTTCCTCATAGAAAGATGTGCCTGAGTTGTAGATTTTGGGGACATAAACTATAGTATCTCATATAAGACATATCTTCAAAATAAATTCATGACCCATTGGAAGATACCAAGTTTGATAAGTATGTAAGTATACCCGAGAGCCAGTTTAGTCTTGTGGTTAAAGCATCAGGCTAGAAAGCAAGAGACTGTTAATGAACCTAATTATCAGGTAGTATTGTCAATACTTTGCTGAAATCATTATATCCTCAGGATTCATACAATCTATTGAGGAAATATCATGATATCTGCCAATATGGTATGAGGCCAGGAGACCTTGAATTTGTACTTCTTAGCCCTGAAAACCAGCTGGGTGACCTTGGCCCAGTCAGCCTTTCTCAGCCCAACCCACCTGGCAGATTTGTTGTGGGGAAAATAAGGCGGAAGCTGTGTTGGATAAGTCTACTACCTTGACTTACTTGTAAATAAAGAAACATTTATGAAAATGATCTCAAAATCATAGTCGATTGCAAACTGAATATGAGTCTTAAGGAAAGACAACAAAAATAAGACTATGGGACCAACTTTCCAACACAAATTCTTAATTAGAGAAGTGAGGATTCAGCACTCTTCCAATAACTGAAATATGTTAGACAGAAGCTTGAGGTCTGCTTACTATTATTCCAGAGAGTCAGATGAGGAAAAATAAATCCAATTACAAGAGAGGAGATTCTGGCTGAATGAGAGGAAAAACATCCTAAAAGGAGGAGCCTTGAATGAGAGTTCAGTCCTCCCTTCACTTAAATGCAAATATCTTAATGCAAAGATTGAGCAGTCATCGGTCAAAAAAACTGCAGAGAGCAGGGGTTGGGCTAGATGGTCAGAATCTCCTTCAAATTTATAAAGATAAAATTCCACAATGCTAAGCAGAAACCTAAAATACAGGATTTTATTTAAACATGCATACAGCTTTTTAAAATTAGCAATGTTTAATATCAAAATTTACCTGTTATGGTATCTACTCTTTGGAACGTTATTCCCTGAGTGATTACATTGGCCAAATCTATTAGCCTTTTGTAGCATAAGTAGGTTGAGATGGCTTCCCTCCTTCTCCTTTGCTTCCCCAAAGGAGATTAATGGATCCATAACAGGACCTCATACCTGCCATGGCTGCAGCCTTGGAGTCCCCAAAATCTTTTCGTCCTTCTTCCTTCTCCTCCTCGATCTAGAGGAATATGCAGCATTTACAGCATGGGCCAGAGTCTGAAAGAAACTGTAGTCGAAATGGTGATTTTTGATCCGGATCCTGTTCCTTTTCTCTTGAGTCTCCAGTGGCGCTTTCTGAGTGCATGTTTTCTGGCCTTTGACAGAAAATATATGCTTTGAAAGAGAACAATGAAAGTAATGATCCTGAAACTGGGGGACTGCAAAGAAATAGGGTTCAAAGCCATCATCATTTGGCCTTTCTTTTGACAGATAACCAAAGTTCCAAATACTATGGATATATTTCAGAAGTCTATTCCTTTTTATTGAATACATTATAAAATTTGGGAGGATCCAGACTTTCCTTTCAATGGATCTGGGCATATCTTCAAGTATTAAATGGAAAGGAAGAACTCTGTCCAAAATGGGGACATTTTCTATGAAGTGAACAAAGACATTGACTTGTCTCCACTTAGAGATGGCACTCCTGAGGAGTGCTGTATGTCCAGTCATTGAGAACTGTTGTGATATAACAACACAAATTTCATTCCTAACAAGCATAGGAGTCAAAGTCCTCATGAAATTCTCTCCGTTGTCTGTGTCTGAAGCAAAGAGACCAATCAAGGTCCATCTGAAATAGAGGAGCAGTTGGACAATTGCTGGGTAGTTGATTTCTTCTTTGGGGAGGATCCGGTGGAAAAAAGGGAATTGACTTTTATCGCTCAGAGCCTCTGAAGCAATTCTATCTCTGACCTGAAAAAGCAATGAAGAATGCTTTATATTTCGGGTCAGATCAAATTCAAAATATATTAACAAACTCAACCCCATTTTGATGAATATTCTAGAATAGTTTGTTGACTAGACATTGTTAAATTATTAAAGACAGAATATTAACTGGACTGTATATAAAAATTGAATACAGCAATTAAGCAAAAAAATAAAAAAATGCAAATCATATTTCTCTATCACCTTATAGTTTACTACAGGTAGACTCATACGTGCAAATGTCAACTGAAGTGTTCTTTTTCAATAAAGGGTCCTATTATCTGTAGTTTTTATGTTTTGCTACATCTTTTACTGCTTCTATATCTTTGCTTCAGATTCTTGTGCAGCAATCTTGTTGGCTACTTTTCCAGTTGTACAAGAGCCAGGGAGACCACAACTTCAAATATAATTTGTCAGTTGTACAATCCAACAGGTCTTTAATTGAAATTTTGTCTGTTCTAACAGACACAATTTGGGGAGTCTGATAGTTTCATAGCTTTGATTTTACACAACAATTATATACCCTGATTTTAATATACAAAGAAGAAGCAGTGTAAATTCCCATTTAAGCTCGGAGGGCAGCAGCTGAAGTCCTTTTATCTACCCTGAAGATACTCCTCAGATGCTGTGATTGGGTTTGTTCTAGTAGTGCTATATATTAAGCCCCAAACTTCAGTTCTATATAAGGGCTTGGGGGTAACTCTGGCATTATATACTTTAATAAATGGGAAGAAAGCTGGATAGCTATGAATTTTCTTTTAACTTTAGTCAGTGAATTCATTTGAGCCCTTTCTCTTAAGTGCCTCCTTTGAGGGAAACAAAATCCAGTTTCAGAGAAAATTAACCTTAGGTAAGGAAAGGTTTTACTTGCTTTGTTGGCTCACTGTCAAATAGGCATCTATGGCTATGATGTCATTTTCCAAAGAACGTAAGTTTTGACTTTGATTCATCAATAATCAGAGAATTATGGCAGCAGTTTTCTTAACAGCCTACACCATCCAATTTAAGAGTATGATTTATGAGTATTGCATTATGAGTCAAATCAGGATGTTCCAGTATGTATTTAGCACCTTTAGCACCTTAGACGTGTGTATTTCAGGATCCTTCATTAGTCCTGCTAACACATTAATATTTAGACTGAATAACATAGGTTCAAATATACACCTTTACCTTCCTCCTTAATAAGTATCAATCCTTTTTTCTTATGGCTCCATGGAGCTCAAACCTCCCACTCAAAGAAGTGCTTGTAGAAAGGGCTTTGATCAGGGTGAACAGTCTGAGGTCCATTTATTTAACAGTCTGAGGGCAATCAATTTATTCCATAATATTTCTCCATTTTTCTGTCTCAAATGCTGTACTAACATCTATAAAGCCAGCAAACCCTGATTTACCTGACTGACTTAGTCTGTGATTAGATATTTCAAGAAAAATCTATTTTCAATATTGGATTATTAATTTATGTGTTATTTATTATACAAATTTATATCACCTTTAATTCTACCTAAAACCTGGTTCTTCTGCAAGGAATGCACTTTTCTTCTACCCAATCTCAAGTTTCCTTAAGAGCAACATGGCATTAATTTTAGCCAAAACATCTATTAGATAAACTGTTCTTGCTAGAGTCTTTATTCAATTTTTAATATTCATAGACATTACTATTGCCAACTTGAATCCAACTGAATATAGCTGTTATTATTTCTATGTGTAAATGGCCATGCCACTAGAGGGTCCCACAACTATCATTTACCAGTAGGATATTTTTGAACAGCTGAATATTTATTTATTTATTGAATTTATATTGCCGCCTATTCGCCCATGGCGACTCACTAGCCAGTAGAAAGCTCTCTACAAGCTCTTCAGACCTTTGAACATGAACACAGTAGGATAAAACATAGCTGATATGTTCATATGATGAAAAGCAGTTCTTAAATTCCATGGAGAATATATAATTGAATTTATTGCTCACCCACCATCACCTGATTCACTTTACCAGATACAGAAACACACACACAAACCTGTGGGATTTTGTAGGTGTCTGCTAAGATTGACATCTGGATGGAGATGTCCCTTCTAGCTCCATCAAGAAGAGCCAAAAGGTTCTCCTTCCTTCCACAGCCATAGTTGGGGACATTGGCTTCTCCAGTGGAGAGAATGTCCAGCAAGGCATCTGAAGTGTGTAAAGTGCTCAAATAGTTGTCATGAATGGTGTATCCCAGTGTGATATTGTGCAGGAGCTGTGAATTCTTGTTGACCACTTGAATGGCAAAAATTAATCGTAGGGTTTTTGAAAAACCATAAGAAATCCTATTGTAAAAATGTTCATGTTATTACCATCAACAGTAACAACAAAAGACTTTATAGGCAGTCCTTGACTTACAACCATTCGTTTAGTGACCATTTATAGTTACAAGGGCAGTGAAAAAAATGACTTACGACCATTTTTCACACTTACAACTGTTGTAATATCCCCATGGTCATTTGATCAAAATTCAGATGCTTGGCAAATGTCCCAGGATTGTGTGATCACATGTTGCAAACTACTGACAAGCAAAGTCAACGTGGAAGTCAGATTGACTTACCAATTGTGTTACTAAATTGGCAACTGTAGTAATTCACTTAACAACTGTGGCAAGAATGTTTGGAAAATGGACAAAGCTCATTTAAGAATTGTCTCCCCTAGCAACAGAAATCTTGGGCTCAATTGAGAACTACCTCTATTTCAAATATAATCCTGTCTATCTCCACAAGTCTACTGAGCCATAAGCCAACATTCATCCAAAATTAACGATCAGTTATGCAAATATGAAAATGAGCTGGGCTAAGGCAACTACAATTGTTTCAATCACTTCTTTAAACAAAATGAATTCAGTGATGAATTGAGGGTTGAACTGGGAGACGAAAACAATCTGGATTGCCTTCAGGCTTTTTTAAACCCCATCTTTCTATTTGAGTCTCTTCCATAATATAAGACAAAAGAGAGAAGCCACGGAAATCAGAATCATTCAGAAAATTAGACATGTCCTGCAATGTAGGAATAAATGAAAAAAGTAGAAAAAAAAGGAAGGTATTAGAATTGCAAATGGAGGGAATGCAACTCCATTACCGTGAACGACTTACGAATCAGACTGACTAGAAGGAGCACTGCTGAAAGGCAACATTATATATGATATTTTTGCTGCAGAGATGACTATACCAATGAGATGATCTCCTGGGCGGTAATAGTTCCACGGATTGTTTCCATCCTGGTGCTCCAAACTCAGCAGGCATTTCATTCTAAGCTTTCCAGAGACTAGATGGGACACCAGCAGCATCAGAAGCAGAAGCAGGAGGTCCATATTTTAGGGGTGAATCAATCTCCTTCCTGTTTCTAAACATGAACAAGATTTAGAAGATTTCAAATCAGTCTCATAAGATGGAAATGCCAATGGCTTTCCTGATTCAGACAAACATTCAGCTTCACCTGGAAAGGGAGAGAAAGTACCTTCAAGAGGACAGACCCTGCCTGTCTTGTTCCCACAGAGCTTCACCTAATGAATTTATCCTTTTCTGATACAAGATCCTTTGCATATGACTTCAACATGATGTTTCTATCAAAAGCCCAGGTGGTCATAATTACAGTGACAAGCAACTTCTCCTCTTGGGACTCTGAACTTCTTCTGGGCTCCATGTGCAGAGGAGGGATTGGAGAAAAACATGTTAGTGAAAAATCACAAATATACTCCTGGGAACTCTACTGTGTAATGGTTGTGGTCCTTCCTGTCTGGAGGAGCAGCTCTTTGGATGTAGACTCCCTCTTCATGTGGGAGCTCCATTAAATCGACTGCTTAAGCAAGACCCACTGCCTTTGGGAAGGATATTGTCTGTGGATGGCCCTCCATCCCCATCTGTTGGCTCAGCTCCCACCATTGTTTCTGCTTGGATGGAGGCGCCTCCCTTTGTCCTCTACCGCAACATTAAGACAGTTTCTTATCATCAGAAATTATTTTCTATATAGCAATCTTCAGGCCTGGTTATGTTTTTCAGAAGCTGAGGCAAATGGCGGTCTAAATTTGCCCATATGAATTGAAAGTCCCTGGCAAAGGACGGAGGTGCTTCCCAGAAGAAGGCAGAGGAGCTCCAGGGAAGGCAGGGTGGTCAGAAGAGCCTCAGTCAGAAGGGAGGCTGAGGGATTCAGAAAACGTTCGGCTTCTGTTCAACCTCTGTGCCGAAGGGAGTGTTTAGGCTGAGAGAGAAGCTTCTCTTGCCTCCATCTCTGCCAAGGAGAATGCCCCTTGCCTTCCTCACTCTCTCAGGACCCCCATCTCAGGGTAAAGGATCTTCTCTCCGCGAGGCTCTTTGGAGACATAATAGGAATAATTATCTTTCCCCTCCTCCCTTTGTTGTACCTAGTGTGTCAGGGTTCGAGCAAAGTCCCCCTCTTCGATTCAGCACCCAGAAACCAAGTTATCCAAATAAGAATTTACTAGAGGAACCATGTTGGCACATCTGGGAAAAATCTGAATCTGAAGCTCCAGGTTTTTCCCTCCCCAAGAGAAATTCAAAGATCCACTCCCGGCCCAATCCACTTCCAGCTCAACCGGATGCCTTCCTTCTGGCACTGCTCTTCCAGGTGCAAGTTGACATGTCCTTG
>JANHFL010165061.1:0-10392 GCA_032468155.1 Oxyrhabdium leporinum
GCCACTTTACTCACCGTCCCTCCGAGACGGTTCCGGTCCAAAGACCCCTCTCCCGCTCGAATTCGGAATCCCCCATCAGAACAGCTGATGGAGATCCCGTGCCGCTGCTATGAAGCCCCGCCCTACCTTATCGAAGCACAGACAAGGAAGCCTGGTATGAATTTGGAGGGAGACAGTTAAGGGATGGTAAGATGCCAGGTTTAGATACACATGTGCAGATAATTTGATAATTAACAGGTAGAGTTATTATTTAGTGAAAGACAGATAAAAGAATGAGAGAGCTCTATCTAGGAATAGCTAGAGCTCAAGATAGCTAATGTATCTAGAGATATATCCAGTTAGATAGATAGATATAGATAGATAGCAGATTGATAAATAAATAGCAATAAAGATGGTGAGATATTAATAGAGATAGATAGATAAATAGAGATAGAAAGAAAGAAAGAAAGAAAGAAAGATATAGATGATAGATAGATGATAGATAAATGATAGGAAGATAGATAAATCATAAATAGATATAGATAAATTGATAAAGGACAGACAGACAGATGATAGATAAATAGATAAATAAATGATAGAAAGAGACAGAGACAGACAGACAGAGATAAATGATAAATGATTGGTAGATAAATGATAAATAGATATAGATAGATAAATAGATAAATGATAGCTAGACAGACAGATAGATAAGGTAGCTGGATAGATAAATGATAGGTAGATAGATGATAGATAAACTGACTGAGTTTTAAATCACTCTACCACCATGAATGTTACAGACGATCTATTCATCAGCAATTTCTCATGTATTTATTCATCAAATTTATACACTGCCTAGTCCACTAAGTAACTCTGAGCCCTTAACAAATAAAAACCCCATAACATTCATACAAAAATAGACAAAGTTAAAAAAAACCCAGAGGAAGTGCCCTCAAGCCGCCACCCACCCATAGGGTGGCATACCACTAGTGCATCCCCGTGCTAATTGATAGAGCCAGGTTTTAACATTCTTCAACTCCACCTGTTGGTATTCTTTCTCCAGCAGGGTCTGTGACATGCCCTTCCTGCCTGACCAGGTGTAATGGGTCAGTTTAATTGGGACAAGATGGTACATCACCTGGTCCCACATCATGTAGGGATTTAAAGGTTATAACCAACAACTTGAACTGGGGGTGGAAGCAAATGCAGCTTCCACAGCAGAAGTGTTACATCTCTAGTCCCTGGAGCATCCAAAATGCTCACATGGCTGCATTCTGCAGTAGATATTCTTCTAGGGTAGCCCCATGTAGAGCACATTGCAATAATCCATGCAGGAGATAACCAGGTCAGACGTGCCCGAGAAAGGGACCTTCTGATCCAGGAGCGACTGGCACACAATAGGAAGTTGAGCAAAGGCCTTGCTCGATAGAACCATCATCTCTTCCTTGAGTAGGAGTTGTGAGTCCATGAGGATTATGTTCCAGGTCCATCTGGAGCAGTGCCACCCCATTCAACACCAAAGTTGTTAAACTCCTAGTTTCCAACCCCCCTCCCTCATAGCCAGGCCAAGTCTTAACAAGCACTGCTGTCACATGGTTGGTGTAAGAATATCAACAACACACTGAAGAACTTGAACAATTCAAATCACAGAGTTAGAAGGGTCCTGGTGGATTCTGTTTACTGAACATGCTTAACTAAGATGATACATCTATATGTTTGTATATAGTGTGTTTTCTGAACAAATAAACACTGATAACCCAAGAAAATGGTTTGGTTGCTCAATAGTGAGACATGGTGAACCAGGCACAGCAGCTCCTGCATTTTCAGTGTCACATGAGAAAAGTTCATTTTCCTCCTCCTGTCCTTACCACTTTCTATAGAGGGACGATCGAGAGCAACATGTCGTATTGCATTACTGTCTGCTTTGGACAGGAAGGCAGTACAGAGAGTGGTGAGGACAGCAGATAAGATTATTGGCAGCTTACTCCCTTCTATCCAGGATGTAGCATATAAGCAATGCTTGAGCAGGGTCCACAGGATTGTGTGGGACGCTACACATCCTCTTCGCAACCGGTTTTCCTTGTTAGCTTCTGGGAGGGGGCTTCATGACATCCAAAGCAGAACTTCCAGATTCAGCCACAGTTTTGTACCATACAGTATCAACCTTGTGAACACACAAGCTTCCTCTTTCCACAATGTATTCAAGATGGACAGTGATTAATATTTATACGTATTATATGTTAGGGTGTAAGGAGTGGTGCAGTGGCCTAGAGGTGGAGCTCTCACCTCACAATCAGGAGGATGTGAGTTCGATCCCAGGTAGAAGCATATATTTCTCTCTCTGGGTACAATGAGAATATATCTGCTGAACAAAACTCCACATTGGTGACAGGAAGGGCATCCAGCCATTAAACACTCTGCTAGCTCCATTCAGTTTCCCAGACTCCATCCTGCAAGGGATTTTGGGGTTGTTAAAAGATGATGATGATATGTTAGGGTGTAGGTATATACACATGTGTGTAGGTAGTATATCTTTATGTGTGTTATGTATGTGTACACTTTTGAGATCAGGCAACAGAATTTCATTTTTAATGTGTGCTAGTATGCCCACAGGAAAAAGATGACAATAAAGATTATCTATCTAAAATAAAAATAAACACTCTTTGATTAGCCAGCATACACTTCTCTTTTTATTTATTTGTTGAATTTATACTCGGCCCACCTATTCCTTTAAGAATCTCAAGGTAGCTAACTGTACAGGGCAATCTCTATTTTATTCCCAGTGCAACGGTCACTAATACTCATATTGAGAAGAGGTTGAGCAGCAAAATAGAAGCAACTTATGCAGACTGCCCCACCCTTATGGAAGCAGTAAAACTCTACCCCCCTTCATGGGCTCTACATGGATCTACCCTTGAAGAGCATTCGCAAGCTACAAGTGGTGCAGAGTGTGGTGGCATGGGCAGTTCTATATTATGAATCAAAGGTCTTGCTGAATTGTCCTTAGTTAAACTGTTTTCAGCTTCGGCTCCTTGGAGAGAAGTCATAGACCATACAATCATAGGACTGGAAGGGATCTTGGAGATCTTCTGGTCCAACCCTCTGCTCAAGGCAGGAGATCCTATACTATCCCAGTGGAATAAGTCAAATAATTATCCAGTCTATTTTCGAAAACCTCCAGTGATGGAGCATCCACAAGGCCAGAAGGCAAGCTGTCCCATTCATTAATTGTTCTCAGTATCAAGAGGTTGCATCTCTCTTTAATAAGTTTCTGCCCGTTACTTCTTCTCCAGCCCTCTGGTGACAGAATAAGTCTCTAAATCTCCTCCTTTTTGTGGAAGCCTCTCAAGTATTGGAAGACAGTTATCATGTCCCCCTTAAGCTTTTCTTCAGTTGGCTAGACATATCTAGCTCCCTCAACTGTTCATCATATGCTTTAATCCACAGACCTTTATCATCTTTGTTTATCAATCACCGTTTGAAATAAGTATATGTTTATTGCAAGCTAAAAAAAAATATGCACACACACTCCCAAACCTTCCACTGAACACAAAGTAAAACCCATAAATGCAAATGGGTTGGCTGTATAACTGTCCCTAGTTATGTATTGAGGTAGTGGCATGCTAGGATCAAAGTTAAGATTTCCTCTTTGCAAAGAGGTCCTTTAGTACCTGCATCGTAACACAGTGCCACTGTATGTCAGTGTAATTTACAGAAGTAAGATCTCAATTACAATCAGAATAGAGCTGGAAGGGACCTCCAACCCCTTGCTCAAGCAGGAGACCCTATACCAGGGGTGTCAAACTTGTGACCCACGAGCTGCATGCATCACGCATTGGCCATGGCCACCTCCAGTTTAGCGAAGGGCAAAAAAGTTGTGATATGTCACATGACAACAATGTGTCATTGCAAGTTTACACCCCTGCCCTATACCATTTCAGACAAGTGGCTGTCCAGTCTCTTCTTAAAAGCCTCCAGTGATGAAGCAACCACAACCTTTGAAGGCAATTGGTCAATTGCCATTGGACAATTGCTCTCACTGTTTCTGAGTTGAGGAAGTTTCTCCTTAATTCCAGGTTGCTTCTCTCCTGATTAATTTCCATCCATGTTTCTTATCTTGCTTAATGATGCTTTGGAAAAAAAACAACCACTTTTCTTTGTGGCATCCCCTCAAATACTGGAATAGTGCTATCATGTCACCCCTCATCCTTATTTTTTTCTAAACTGGTCACACCCAGTTCCTGCAAAAGTTCTTCACAAATTTTAGTCTCCAGGCCTTTAATCATCCTAGTTTCTCTTCTCTGCACTTTTTCCAAAGTCTCAACAACTTTTTTTGTAACGTGCTGACCAAAACTGGATGCAGCATTCCAGGTGTGGTCTTACTAAAGTTTTATAAAGCGGTATTAATTTTGATTCTATGCTTGTGTTTATACAACCAAGGATTGTAGTAGCTTGTTTTGGCGGCGGCTGCACACTGCTGGCTCATATTTAAGTCATCATTCACTAGCACTCCTCTCACAGTTCCTCTTTGTGAGTCAGTTTTCACCTAATCTGTACTTGTACCCTTGTACCCTTGGTTTTTCCTGCCTACAGTAAGTATAAAACCTTGATTTTCTCCACTTTAAATTTCATCTTGGTCCCAACAAGATCCCATTGTTCAAGTCTGTCAAGATCTTTTGGGATCCCAAGCTTGTCTTCTGGGCACAAGGAGAGAAAAGGATGAGGACTTTTTTTAAGATGGATGGAATATTTTTCTGATATTATTCAGCTTATGACAATTTAGAAGTAAGCGAGTAGACCTTGAAAATCAGCTAGAATCACAAAAAACAGGTTGAACTGGGCGAGTCCTGGTAAGCCTCCTCTTAAAAGCTTTGGTGCTCATGCCTATGAGTTAATGAGTAGAAAACCATTTTTTTGTTTCTTTGTAGAATTAAGGTCTTCCTATGAACATTGTACGGCATTCAATGTAACAACCAGCACTGTTTGATTAATTGGATTGTCAGTAATCATGTTCTGGCAGCATCCAGTTTTCTTTTTTATTTATTTACATTTGAATTTATATCCATCCCAGCCAAACAATCTCAAGATGGATTACATGGTGCCTGTGTCTACAGGTTAATTACTATAAAATGTATGCATTGAATTAAGGCCCTCTAATCAACATTGTATGGCAATGTCAGTAGGACATTCATTCTACAAGATTCCAGGAATGCAACAGTGGCAAATATCTGTAGCTTGGGTGTAGGATGAGGGTGAAGGTTTGTTCTCAAAGCTTGTGAGTTGGTTTCTGAATGTTTTGTTACCAGGCTGGGTAACATTTTCAGTGGAGTTTAGGGGATATCAATGTCACTGTTCTGTTCATAACGGCTTCAGGTATGGATGTGTCAAGTGAGGGTCTTGTGATGGATCAGCTGTAAGTCATCAGTGAGTCTTATGATGGGTCTTGTGATAAGGAGATTACCTCAGGTCTGGGTTGTCGGGAGGTGAACTGCTTTTGGTGGGGAATCACATGGGTTGGTTGAGGGTGGGTGTCCTCTGGTTGGCTGTGTGATTGTTTTGGATTCTGTGGGGTTTGTAGGCTGGTTTTATGTCAATGTCTCTGTTGATGGAATTGCTTGTGGAGTGCCAGGCTTTGATGAAACTCATGAGGGTGGTGGGTGGTAGCATGGTGGATAATTTTTGTGTTGCTCCAATTGCACTCATGCTGTTTGGTGTCAGTGTGGGTAGCAATTAAGGATTTGGGATTGTGGCATTTGACTGCCATTCCCAAAATGTTCAAAGAACCATCCTACGATGATCTCCTTGACAAGTTTACAAGGACAACTTTTATGTCCTTGTTCCTCAGCGTATATATAATGGGATTCAAAAGTGGAGTTAGTGAGGTGTAGAAGACAGCCACCACTCCATCCAGTGGATCTTGAGATCCTGGTCTAAGATAGATGAAGACAAGGGGCACATAGTAAGTCACTACCACAGTTATATGAGCAGTACAGGTAGAGAAAGCCCGTTTGCGACCTTGGGCACTGGGGATCTTCAGGATAGTGGAGACAATGTACATGTAGGAAGTCAAAATCAGAAGGAAGCATGTGGTGGCCACAAGACCAACATCCACCATGGTTACCATCTCATTGAGGGTTGTGTCAGCAGAAACTAGCTGCAACACAGCGGGGATATCACAGAAGATATAATTGATCTGGTTTTCCCGACCAAAGGGCAAGCGAAAAACAAGGGCTGTCTCCATTATAGAGTGAAGGCATCCTCCAACCCAGGTGCCCATGGCCAGGAAGAGACACGCCCTGTGATTCATGAGATTGCCATAATGGAGTGGTTTGCAAATAGCCAGAAAGCGATCATAGGCCATCAATGTATAAAGGAAGCATTCTGTGCAACCCAAAAAATGGAAGAAGAAGAGTTGACATACACATCCTCCAAAGGATATGATCCTCCCACCTTCTAAAAATCCGACAATGACCTTGGGAACAATCACGGTGGAAACTGTCATGTCTAGAAAGGACAAATGGCAGAGGAACCAATACATGGGCTTGTGGAGGTGGGAATTAGACAGAACAACCAACAGGATCAGAAGATTGCCAAAGAGTGTCATTAAATAGATGAGTAGGAAGAAGATAAGTAAAGGTTCCTTCAGACTATTGGGATATGGAAAACCAACAAGGACAAACTCATTCAATGAAGATTGATTCTTACCTTCCATCTGTGCAACAGTAACAACAAACATCAAGGGTATAATCAATCACGGAAAGAGGGCAAACAATAAACAGAACAATGATGATATCTTTAAGCAGATGATCATATCACAGGTAGTGTGACTGAGTTCCTGGAGAGCAACCTTTCCTGTTGGGAGGAGGGCCCAAGTGCAAAAGTAGGCTACCCATCCCATATAAACACAAGTGAGTTAGCTTCAACCTTTCCTGAATGCCTTATCTAGTAGTTCCCTTGTGAAAGCTACCAGCCTGTGTAGTAAGGAGAGAGAATAAAGTAGTCAGCTTGGACCTTACTCGTGTAGGTCTGATTGTTTGTGGCTGACATAAACAGATGTTTAATGTACTCTGTTAGAGTTTGTTTATTTCATGTTTCTATGTCCTGTGAGCATCAACTCGCATGCGGTTTAGTAGCAAAAGACAGACGGATTGTTCCTGATTCCTATTTAGTTCACACAATATTATCATAGCAATCCATGGTTTGAGATGAAAAAGGCCCAGAACAGCAGGGTTTCAATGTAAGTTCTGAGAACATCCTCCTTCAGCAGATGAAATAGGAAAGAAAAGGGACATCCATCCTTGAACTGATATTAACCAAAAGAAGAGAACGGTTGAAAGAAAGGGAAGCATGTTGTATGCATTTTGTTCTTTCTTCTGTCTCATGGTGGATGCATTCAGGTAGAAGATAACTTTACGACATCAACCAGAGATGCTTTAGGATGGGTTCCTGCATTGAACAAGAAGTTGATTTTAGTGGCCTTAATGGCCTTTGCACTTCTGTAATTCTATGATAAGAAGAGTTCTTTGAAGGGGATAATCACAACAGACCATCAAGCCCTATCTTCCAAATCTCTAAATCACTCTCTTTGTTCCTCGCTGATCAGATCAGCTTTGGACATTCCCCGAAAAGGCTGCTCAAACGTTTTGCGGTTAAGATGGGGAATCTTCCATATCCAAATCCTTTTGCATATATAGATGACATCACCTTACCTCAAGTTGCTAAGCAATTTGATCATCCATCTTAACAAGGTATATCAGTCAGAATGTTGGAGGAGTAACTTCTGCTTTAGACCCAGTTAAATGGCTCCAGATTTGTTACAATCTTAACTTCTTTATCAATGTCTTCTATCACATGTTGAGATGTTTATTGATAATTTCCTAAACGCCTTCCTTCTATTGCAGTCCGATGGAGACTTTGCCTCTAATGCCAACTGTAGTCAGAACACAACTGAGGATGAAGAGAAGATTATTACAGGCAGCTTGATAATGTCTTGCATTTTGTCTTCTCTCCAAGAGTCTGAGAGATATTGCTCATGGTAGTTGTAGAAGGAGGAAATGGTTCATACAATCCATCCATTGTCTTAATAAGGAAGAAGCTGGGCTCTCTGGTTTAATTCCAATCTTATTCTCTTTTCTACTGCCTTTAAAACATTTGTTATTGTAGATACTCCCAAACTGTTCCTCTCTCCAAATCCCATTGCATTTCCATCACTAAGGACGTGCCTTCCTAATTTAGTGTCTTTGGATGTCTCATTAAACACCGCTACACCTCTGAACAAATCACTTTGAGACTGATTTAAAATGTGGAGCGAGAAGATTCCAGAAAACAAACATTATAAGTGAATCAACTCTGGGATTATTAATACACAGAACAGAACAGCTAGAAACAGAATTGCTTCCAGGTGCAATTCAAGGTGCTGACTTTGACATTTAAAGCTCTACATGGCATAGGCCAGATTATTTGAGTGACTGCCTCTCCCCAGTTACATCTACCCATCCCCTCAATCTGGAAGGAGAGGTGTGTTGGGTGTCCTGTCTGTTAAGGAGTTCCATCTGATGGGACACAGGAACCATAGCAGCCATGGCACTCATCCTTTGGAACAGCAAACCCCCTGAGATGTAGGAGAAGGACAGGCAAAGTCTGATGGTGGAGTCAAGAGAGGAATCAGCCTAGTGTCATTATGTTCTCAGAAATGGTCTAAGTCCAGTGGTGGGATTCAGCCAGTTTGGACCAGTTTGGGTGAACCAGTATCTCCAATGATTGATAGGCTGGCCGACTGGGTCTGCTCACCCACTCCTGCACTTTTCTCTCCTTTATCCTCTCAGCTGATTCACGCAGCAGAGTGGATTGCCATGCCTCAACTATAGCTACTGTGTTACTACATAGAAGGTAAGCTGGTTGTTTTGAAGCTGCACACGTGCGTGAAGCAGGTGTTAGGTGCTTCTGCGATCACCGAAACGGTTGTGAAACCGGTTGAAACCCACCACTGTCTACGTCCATCCCCTTTTGGATTTCAATAGCTTTGATCTAGTGTCAATTAAGTGATCTCAGTTGACTAGATTCTCAAGTGTAGGCATGGACAATAAATCATCTCGACTGGAATTTAATGTGTGGTCCTGATTCTTTATACCTGACATCTTTTCTGTATGTCAAATAGTTGACTGCAGACAGATGTTCTTTTCATGTTATTCCATGGAACATGACCAGGTGAGTATATAATTTGCTTTCAGGAGAAACCTAGAAACCCATTCAGGGAGCTGATGGATTGCCGCCTCTTGATCTTCTTGATGTTTCTGCTGCAGCAGCTTCTCCTTGGTACATTGTGAAGCCCAGATCCCAGAGAGGCCATGTCAGGGGGCATAGAACAAAAGCCAAGATGATGGGTGTAACTGTGTGATTGAAAAGTCAAAGTTTGTTTGCACAATTACAACTACTATTCTCACTTTTTGAAACCACTCCTTCCCCTTTTCTTTGTTTCACTACAAGATGAAGAAAATGACTCAGAGAGATGCATATGGTCCAGGGGACCCAAATTTCGAAGACCAGATTTAAGGCATTAGTAATAATCTTAAATATTCTTTTTTTAAAAAAATATTTTTAAATACACATCAATATCATGATATGAACAGTGAGGTATCTGGGTGTCATTCATTTAAGTACAAATAATAGTAATAATAATATTTGTTACATTAATCATACTTGTGTAGTTATGATGTTATTATACATATTTATATCTAAGTGTGTTCCTTCATTGTTTAGTTGTTCAGTATTTTTATGCACCATCCTAATAACAGTCATCTCCCCCTGGTGCAACATCTTGTCTTTTAATGAGTCCAAATATTGCCCAGTAGCCTGTCAGTAGTCTGCCACCTCCCCAGAGTCTCAATTGTCTATGACCTCCGAGAACCAGCTTAAAAACTGTTTGCTCAGTCCTGGTGTTGCTCCTTAGGGGGATACAATGGTTATAATTCTTTGTATCCCACAATTAGTTAATTAGTTCCATTTAAATGATCCAGGAAGATTTCCAAATGTTTCCTTAAGTTCATTCTGTAAGTTCAGTCATAGATCCTAGTATTTAAAAATCACTTGCTTTAAATGTCTTTCATAATCTCACAGTTAAAACCTCCAATAGCCATAAAGTAAAAATATAGCACAGTAAATAACACAGCAGTCCTCCAGATGTTGTTTAATTTCACTTCTGTATCCTTGTCTTATCAGTACTTCCCAAGGATGTAGGAGTTTAGTATATCTTCCATTCACCAGTAGATGGCACCTTCAGCTTAGATTCTTTCCATTTTTTACAAATAGTATTCAAACAAGTGATTCCAGCATTTTAAAATGCCTTACCAAAATATTGCCAATAAATTTAAAAATCCAATCTTTCTGTATTTTAAGGGTTTTGCATTCTTCCTTTAG
>JANHFL010165072.1:0-10392 GCA_032468155.1 Oxyrhabdium leporinum
AGAAGAAGAAGAAGAAGAAGAAGAAGAAGAAGAAGAAGAAGAAGAAGAAGAAGAAGAAGAAGAAGCAAAGTCTCCCATCACTCTCACAGAACCTTACCCTCTCCCCCCTTCCCTCTGTCAGTTCACAAATCCAGAAAGATTGGGGACCGCTGTCTTAAAGGACATAGCAGGGACAAGCAAGAATAAAGAAAGCTCTGCTTCATTTACTATCTGTTTTCAAACTAGTTCAAGAGGAAGAGTGGGCCTGAAAGAACACTCCACCACACTGAACGTTTCCATTCCCTTTCGAACCATTTCAGCTTCATGACCTTTCCAAAATAGAAAGCTACAATAGGAAAAGGCACCAAGATGTGAAGGAAGACGTCAATAAAGCTGTTTTAGCAACAGATGTTCCAGACGTGACAAAAGTGAGAAATACTTTGACGAGATGGTGCAAACCGATTGTGAACGCCAAGGACAAACAAAGCACAACAAACGAGAGCAGCAGCCGGTTGGAATTAGAGAAAAGCTAGACATTTTATTTAGTTTTTTTAAGGTTAAGAGCAAATGATTTGAAAGGCTGCCTATCAGTTGGGAGTATAGAGAGACCAAGTTTATAGTAGAGAAAGAAGGGGAGTAAAAATGCGTATATATATATATATATATTTTCTCCATTTCCAAGGTTTAGAACATGTACGGTTAATCTTTCGACTTCAGATTCAATGAACCAAAGTTTTGTCCAGATTCCCTATTTAAATAATGGACCTGTTGGTGATTTAATTTAATTTAATGCACATCTGAGAATTACAGATGTCTCTCCCCATGACAGATTCGCTGAATCCGGGAATACATCTAGCTCTCCCAACGAATGTGATTCAAATATCATGCTAAGACAGAGTTGTACGTCAGTTGTCACTCAAAGATAGAAAGATAAACTGTCATTTTGATTTCAATGAATTGATTAATTCAATGTATATGCCTCCCTGCTTGTATCTTTATTATTGTTGCTTACATCAGAGCCAGGGGTGGGCTTCAAAAACCTCAGCAACGGGTTCACTTCCTGGTTGCTGGGTGGGTGTGGCCATGGTGGCCGTGGCCTAGCCGGCCTTCTGCACCTTCAGAACTCCACCTGAAGGACTCCTGTCTGAGGGATGACAGACCCTTTTGAGGATATCAACTCTGCCAAGATTTAGCTATAGCTCTTCAGGGTTGTCACTGCATTTTTTTTTTCTTTTTATGACCCTTTAATCTCTTTATTTCAGGAGGGAGTCGGGGCGACTGAGTGAAGCTGAGCATTTACTTGCTGGATACCCTTCCTGATGCCTACCCGGAGTTAGCAGCATATATTTTCCCTTTGTGCCCTGATGGAGAAACATCTGCTGCTGCCAGGAAGGTGAGATCTTCACTACTAAGCCACCATGCTGCTTAAGGCTCACACTGCAATAAACTTTTCAAAAATTCTTCCTCTACCTCTTTTAAAGAAAGGCACTGGGGATTAGAAAAGGACAGGATAATACACTTCAGACTCTCTTAATCTTGATTGGTCCGTGCTCCAGGTGTTCTGCTCCAACTTAAGAACAAATGAACATGGTTCGTATCTGTGTGTGTCTCTGTGTTTGTGTGTGTGTGCGCATGCAAGTTTGACATGGCACTCAAGAGTGATCAGTGGCTTATGGAGTGAATTGGCTTGCTGCACTTGATTAAGTTTCCAGAAGACCAGAGGGTTGGCATATTGTTTGGCAAGCTTGGTTTATGTGTTATGGCAGGACTCACTTGAATTGTGGCTTGCTGGACAATCCTGTATATTACTTAATTAGCAGAGACAGAAACTGGCTGGCACAGGGAATGCAACACAATGGAGATAGGAAATGCACAGAGAAAGAATCTGGAACTGGGGGAAAAATCACAGTTGTGGCTCTGTATTCCTTATAATAAACATTTAACCCCATACATATGATTGTTAGCCTGATTCATTCTTTGTCAAGGGGCTTAAACCTGTGACAATCATGCAGAATTTCAAAGTAAATGTTGACCCATTGGCCTCTTTCAGCCTTGATCCATGTCCATAATGTTGAAAGCTAAGTAAAGCTCCCAGTTGTGTTGGCTGGAACAAACAAACACATCATTTCATTAAAACACAACAGGGAATAAAGTTGGGGTTACACTTGGCCACAATAAAAAAGTGTTGAAAGATGAGCGACTGAATGGAGTCCAAAATGATGGTAGCCTTGGACTCCAAAATAGCTCTGAGTCTCAGGGGGACAATATATCTCATGGGCTAAATGCTGCTGTCAATGTCAAAGATGCCAATATTACACAGTTCAAACCCTCTTGGATATGAAAATGAAGTTGCAGTGTATTGTCCATGTGAAAAGGATGAAGTAGTACCACTTTACAAAGCTTTAGCAAGACCACACTTGGAATACTGCATCCAATTCTGGTCACCACAATTCCCTGGCATTTTTTGGACTTGGTTTGGTCTAGGATGGTCTTTCCCCTCCCCCCAATTGAAACTAGGGCTAAGTCCATACGTTGTGAAAATAAAGAGTTTTCACTATTTCTTCTGACTGTCCAGGGTTGCACTCTGCCAATCGTCTGCCTGTTCGTTTGTGAGATTTCTGACCACTCCTTCAGAGTGAACTGCTGTGATTGAAGAACGTTAGCAGGCATTCCAACTTGAACTGAATTTTTTGAGGTCCTACCACAACATCCGTTTCGTATTAAGAGGTTGAACTGGCTGTTCCCAAATGTTGAATGTGTTCTCCTTCATCTATTCTTTTGTAGATTTATTTGAGATGGTTGCCTTGCTGCACGAACACTGCTGCATCAACTGACGACAGATGCCCCAGGGAATAATTCTTTGACAAAATGCAGAATTCATGGATTATTTCAGGACAGGAAATTATCCAAATCCAAAGAACAGCACACATTATCCCCGAACCATGTCGTCTTCTCTTCCATGCTTGACAGATGGTACGAGGTGCTTTCTATGAGAAATAGCATTTGGTTTCAACCAAACGTAATGATTTTGTGAGCTGAGCAGTTCATTCTCCATCCATCTTCCCATAGAAAATTCTTCAAGAAGTCCCAAAGCAGAGCCCAAGACCTTAAAAATGGTTCTGTAACTTTCCCATCTTGTAGACATGTTGACTTTTTGTTGGAAGTCTTCAGTGTTTGTGTAACAAGAACTTCATTAAGAAGGGAAGAGCTAAACTCTGTGAGATCTATATTGGCAACACTGGCTAAAATCAGAGCTTATTATTTAAGTGACCTTTTTAATCTCTCTAATTGCATTGACTGATCTCGGCAGGACAATTGCTTTTTCAGACAGAAACATCACAAGTGGAATGACTTATGTTTATAAAACAAATGAAGCAAGCTTGAAAAGTTGGCTAGCTTTGTTCTCTTAGAGTCGGTGAGGATCCATGCAGAGCTCCGATAACACGCCTAAAAGTTATATAAAAATTCAGAAGATCCAAAGGGTGAAATATTTTTTCACCAAGTGATACAAGCAACAGTGAATTACTTTCTTCCTAATTCTATTTCCCCCTCCCCACTACTTCTAGAACCCAATCAAACGGTTTGTTCGATTGAGGTGAGAGTTCTTTGTCTTGATTGGTTTAATGGATCTGCTATTGCAGAGAGATAAAACTGGAATATAATTTTGTGATAGGATAGTGGTGAATATATGCAGCTCGGGGGTAGAATGAGGATGGAGGTTCATTCTTCGAGTTGATGGGGTTGGTTTCTGAATATTTTCTGACCAGGTTAGGTAATATCTTCAGCAGAATTTAGGGAATGTCAGTGTGACTGTTCTGCTTATAAAGACTTCCTGTGGTTAGTAGGTCTTGTGAGGGGAGAGTCATGTCAGGTGAGAGTCTCCTGATGGGTCAGGTGATCGGTCATGTCAGGTGAGGGTCTTGTGGTGGGTCAAGTGAGGGTCTTGTAACCCATCAGAAGACCATCAGTTGATGGGTCAGATGATAATCATGTCAGGTTAGGGTCTTGTAATCGGTTAGGTGATGGGTCATGTCAGGTGAGCGCCTTGTGATGGGTCTTTTGATGGGTCTCACAAAACCCATCACAAGACCCTCAGCTGATGTGACCCACACCTGACCCATCACAAGCCTTATCACAAGACACTGATGTGACCCACACCCGATCTACGGACCACATGAAGCCCTTATAAGCAGAAGAACACAGACACTGACATCCCCCTAAAATCCACTGAAGAGGTTACCTAACGTGGTAATGAACCATTCAGAAACCAACCCACAATGTCGGAGAATGAACCTCCACCCTTCTTTGATTTTCACTGGCAGAGCCTGCCAATCTTACACAGATTGTAGCTGAAGAATCAAGCGCCTGGAAAGCGTGGTCTGTAAGATGGCTTCTAACAGGAGATGCGCCAGAAACAGAACTGGCAATGAAGCTGTACCTAGATATTGCCAACAATCTAGTTGGCTTGCCAATAGATTAGTTAATTTTTTATTAGAGACTTTTCCTGGCAACCCTGAAGATTGCAAAACAGAATTTCTGCTTGATTTCATAGCCTTCTAGTGGCACAGCTTTCTGCCAAACTTCTGAGAATAGCATCTCACATTAGATTCGAGATCCCAATGTCCTGAGTTTAAATAATAGCTTTGTTCCGGGCCAAACAGATACTTAGCAAATGTTGAAAAATGGACTTAGAAAAAATAATAATAAAACTTTCTGGTTAAAAGGACTCTCTGTGCTGATCCCCCAGAAATTATGGAGAAAACTATTTAGTACATATTTGATTTCTTTTTATTGATTTATTAATTAAATTTATATTGCTGCCTATTTGCCCATTGCAACATAAAACAACACCCAGTATCTGAGATGCTCACCTATATTACAATACAGTCTACAATTGGGGAAAAAAAAGAGATTATATGTGCATGATTGAATTACAAAAAAATATGCTCTCAATACTTTATAGCAATAGCACTTAGGCTTATATGCAGCTTTACAGTGCTTTACAGCCCTCTCTAAGCAGTTTACAGAGTCAGCATATTGCCTCCAACAATTTTGGGTCCTCATTTTACCCACCTCGGAAGGATCAACCTTGGGCCTGGGTCAACCTTGAGCCTGGTGAGATTCGAACTGCCAAATTGCAGGCAGCTGGCAGGCAGCAGAAGTAGCCTGCAGTACTGCACTCTAACCACTGTGCCACCGCAGCTCGTAAATGTGTGACAATATGCTCTCACACTAATAATATGCTCAATATGAAGGAAAGATCGTGGCAGAAAAATGAATATACCAGCCAAATATATACATTCACATATTAGAATGGATGTATGAATGTATATATGCATACAGGTAGTCCTCAAGTGATAACAGTTCAATTAGTGGCAATTCAAAGTTACAACAGCACTGGAAAAGTGACTTTTTCACACTTATGACCAATGCAGAATCCCTCAGGGCCACGTGATGATAATTCAGACACTTGGCAACTGACTCATATTTATGACAGTTGCAATATCCCGACAAGTAAAGTCAACAGGGAATCCTGATTCACTTAAGAACCGTATTACTAACTGGACAGCTGCAGTGATTCACTTAACAACTGGCAAGAAAGGTTGTAAAATGGGGCAGAATTCACTTAACAACTGACTTACTTAGAAACAGAAATTTGGGACTCGGTTGTACTTGTAAGTTGAGGACTACCTGAATGTAGGTTTTTGGGTTTTTTTTTCCCCAGCAGCTTTTAAAAAATAAAATTTGATGATACAGAATTGAAGCTGGAAAAAAATGAAGCATAAAATAAAGCTGAACTTGTGTTCTATACTCAATGAGTAGTCCTTAATGGTACTACATCTACATGGAGGCAAGTAAGCAGTGGAGTACCACAAGGTACCAGGCCCACTGCAAGGTCCTAGGCCCAGTACTCTTCAATCTCTTCATAGATGGGGGAATAGAAGCGTCACCTACATGTAGGCAAGAAAAACCAAAAGTACACATATAGATTGGATGAAACCAGGCTTAATAGCAGTAACGGTGAGAGGTATCTTGGAGTCTTACTGGACAACCAATTAAATATGGATTAACAGTGTGTGGCAGCAGCCAAAAAAGGCAATGCAATCCTAAATTACATTAACAGAGGAATACAATCAAGATCAAGTAAGGTACTAATACCACTCTATAAAGCCTTAGTAAGACCACACCTGTATCCAGTACTGTACTGTATCCAGTTTTGGTCACCACACTATAAAAAAAGATGTTGAGGCTCTAGAAAGAGTGCAGAGAAGAGCAACCAAGATGGTGAGGGGAGTGGAGGCTAAGATATATGAAGAACGGTTACAGGAACTTGTTATGGCTAGTCTAGTGAAGAGGAGGACCAGGGGAGACATGATAGCAGCCTTCCAATATCTGAGGGGCTGCCACAGAGAGGAGAGGGTCAAGCTATCTTCCAAAGCACCTGAAGAGCAGACAAGGAATAATGGATGGAAGCTGACCAAGGAGAGATTCAACCTAGAAATAAGGAGAAAAACTGTCAGAAATTCTGAAAGTGAGAACAATCAACCAATGGAACCATTTGCCATCAGAAGTTGTGGGAGCTTCATCACTGAAAGCTTTCAAGGAGAGAATGGACTGCCATTGGTTAAAAATGGTGTAGGGTCTGCTTGGCGGGGGATTGGACTAGATGACCTACAAGGTCCTTTCAACTCTGTTAATCTGTTAAAACCTTCTGACAAGCAAAGGAAAGCAGATCCAAGTCTTGAGCAGAAGTAGGCTATTTCAAAAGGCGGTATTGTCAGAAGATCCAGTCAAGACATCAGTGAGCCACAGTGGAGAAAGAGCAGGTCCACATATGAAGGTTCAATTAAATATTAGAGGTCTACTGAGCGGATCAAAATATTAGAAAATAGTTTTGAGGTAAAATATCACCACGAAGTCATGAGGCAAATAAGAAAAAATGCAGGCAATTGTTACAATCCTGCTAAGAAAACTGAAGAAGTTAGTCCAGACACATCAGGTGTAAAAGAGCAGGTTCACACATGAAGGTTCAATTAAACCAATTCAGTGCTAAAAGGCCAATCCACAGAAATCTTCCCAACCAATGGTCAACACTTAGAGTTAGATAAAGGCCAATGGAATTCAAGGGAGGTTGGACTTAGCTCGCTTGTGGCTACGTAGGGATTCTAAGCTGATCCCTCTTTTAACTCTGCCCGCAGATTCTGCCAATCCTTCTCCTATGAACTTCAAAAGCAAACACATACACACAAAAAATAAACTTTGCAAGAAGGATTCTATGATCTATGCTTTGAAAATTATATTCACGGGGGAAGTTTTTAGGGAAAGCTTCCATATTTAGCCAATAGAAACAGCTCTATCCAAGAAAGTGAGCTACCATTCAGCAAACCCACCAGCCTTCTCACAGAAGTGTGGATTGATAAATTGGGTCAAAGACCATTAGATAATCCAAACAGAAGGAAGCAAACAAGGATGGGGGGGGGGAAGGAAGAAGGCTTTGGCGTGAAAAATACACATTCCATCAAGTACAGAAAGAAGCTCCCCCAATTATAAGAAGAACTTAAAACTCAGAGATTTTGCTAAGACAGAAGCATAAACATTGGTGGGGAACAATAGTGTGTCTTGAGATAACGCAAACACGAAAACAAAGAAACAAAGCTGTTTTTAAGAGCATCCTATAGAAAAGCACCGATATGAATACGAATATTTTAAAATATATATATATTTTAAAAAGGCATTGGAAACAGGGTGCCAAAGAAGTGTCAGATTGAGATGATGAAGAATGCCAACAACTGCACAAAGTCATTATATTTTTCCCTGTGGAAAGCGAAGGATGGATACGTTCATCTAACTGATTTGGGAAGCAAAACCGCCATTGGGGAAGTGTGATAAACATTGCTTTGTATTTCCCTCTCCCCTTTAATTAGCAAATAAAACTGGACTGTATGCTTCAAAGCCCATCATGGTTTGGGACCATTATACCAATCCAGATGGTTCTTTAAGGGCATTCAGCATGAAACGGTTGCTCTTTGAAGAACAGTGTGCAAGTTATCACTGAAATTGGTCTCTTCAGCAAGGGGCTGGCACGTAGCCAACTGAATATTAGTTTTTAAAAAGCGTTTTGGAGGACGACGGGTGAAATTCATGCTTCCTTAGGAACCAAACAGATGTCAACAGGATTTTGAAGGAGTGGCCTCAGTGTGGAAGACACAACATCAAAGCACATTGTTTGGTGCCTATGGAGATTCTCAGTCATCCAGCTCACGGTTGTCCCAAAGGTGCTTTTTCAAGAGGCAACTGGACTTTCTTTGTTTTTCCCTGAAGATGTTTCACTTCTCCTCCGCTTCTTCAGTTGTGTCTGAATGGTGGGAAATGGAAGAAACTAGTGAATATAGGAACCTTGAAAGAAGGAACATTGTCGAATATAGAAAATTCTAGACATTCCTCCATTGGGTAACATGTTGTGCTAAAGTCTCTTTTAGATTTTTTAGAAAGTTTCTGCTATTCCACACAGATAATATTAAGCTAACAAATAATCTGATTTATCTCCTCATTATTTTCCTCATTCCACTTCTTTACACCTCAGAGAAGTTACTTGTGAGTATTAACAAGCATGAAGATGCAGGGAAATTATGATCAGGGATGAGGAAACACTAGAGAATTTACCAACCTGTAGTTTCAAGTTTTCTTCCATTTTTGCTCAGTTGATCGGAGATTCTAGGCATTACTGCTAGTCTTGGGAGTAAACATTCTGGAGTAAATATTATATTCCTTGTAATTCAGAAAGTGTTATGGTGTTATGGTAAGTCCTTTCTCAAAGGCACCAGATAAACTGGGGAAGTATAGAGTAACAGATACAAATGAAGGCTAATATACGTAGTCCCAGGACAGAGGTGGTATTCAGCCGGTTCGGACCGGTTCTAGCAAACCAGTATCTCCGGTGAGCGGTTAGCCCTGCCCACCTGCCCCTGCCCTTTCCTGTCCTATATCAGTTCAGCTGATTCATGCGGCACAGCGGATTGCCGCACCTCAGCTGTTTTACTCATCAGAAGTAACATAGAAGGTAAGTTTTCAAGCTGGTTTTTTTAATGCTGTGCATGCGCGCTCACCGAACTTGTTGTGAAACCGGTCGCAACCCACCACTGTTCCAGGATATCGTGGCAGGATCCAATCTGGCTCAGTCACCGTGACCAGAGGTTTTGTCCTCTGAGCTTTCAGGCTCGTGCTGGTGCACATCTTCAGGTGACTTTTCTCTAGCAGATCATGTGCTATTCACCGTGTGGTATTTCTGTGGTTGTTTGTTGCATGTGGCTTTTTAGATACTGATTGGGGCGGGTGTTGAGGGCTGGCTATGAAATTGTTGGCTGACATTTGCTTGTGCTGCCCAGTTGAATGCAGAAAATTGTAAATGTTCCTTCATCGGGTGACATACTGTGCAGACAGATCTCCCCATGGGTTCTGAAAAACGTAAAATCCAAAGTGAAAGAAGCTCATTCTTAATAAAATAATAATATTCAAAATAAATCCATCGGTGCCCTGTCGTGTTACTATTGTGCTTCCTATAAGCATAGCCCCAGCCTCCATTTTATGTGAGGTCTAAGTGTCCACTTAGCTGCCCTGTTAATTGACCCCTTTTGAAAGCGTTGAACTATGAAATTGATGGCTGATGATGACTGTTCCCAAGGGAAAACATTAGAATGAAATTAATCATAAGCTTTCATATTTCACACATGCTGCGGTCATTAGCCCTACATGCGTTCATCCAAATCATCCCCCAAATTAATATTGTTATCATATTGTTTTAAAACACTGATTTGCTGTCTTTTCATTCTCCATGCAAAATATTTTCTGAGACAGATATAATATTAGAGATTATTGCTGAAAATCAGTTGCATGTAGTTCAAAGGAACTCAGGCACTTTGCACAGAATTGTTCTTTCCAGGGAAGTGGGAGAATTTCCCCCTTTTCATTTAATAACAGTATAACTGAGTTGGAAGGCATTTTGAGGGGGTCATCTATTCTAACCCCCCTTCTCAAGGAGTAGATCCTATACCAGTCATTCCAGACAAATGATTATCCTGTCTTTTCCTGAAAACTGCCAGTAATAGAGCACCCACAACTTCTTGAAGCAAGCTATTCTACTGGTTAATTGTTCTCATTGTTAGGAAATTTTTGCTTAGTTCCAGGTTAGTTCTCTCCTTGATTATTTTCCATCATTGCTTCTTGTCCTGCCTTCTGGTGCTTTGGAGAATAGCTTGACTCCCTCTTCTCTGTGGCAGCTCCTCAAATAATTAAACACTGATATTATGTCACCCCTAGTCCTTCTTTTCACTAGATTCCTTCCTCCCTCCCTCTCTCCTTTTTCCTTCCTCCCTCCCTCCTTCCTTCCTCCCTCCCTCCCTCCTTCCTTTTTGT
>JANHFL010165092.1:0-10391 GCA_032468155.1 Oxyrhabdium leporinum
TAATTTTATGGCCAGTTCAGCAAACCAGCAAATCTCCCCCCTGGCTGGCCCCTCCCACCCCGCCCCTCATAGGAGTCCCCACGTGGCCCGTTTTGGATCACAGGTAAGTGCAGGGCCCATGTGGAGGCTTGGGGAGGGTGAAAAATGGGCCTCCTGGAAGTTCCAGAAGACCGGAAACAGGCCCGTTTCTGGCCTCCAGAGAGCCTCTGGAACCCAGGGAAAGCAAGAACGCCCCCCCCCCGGCAGCCCGTTTTTGCTGCCAGGGTGGTGCAGGAGGCCGATTGGGCCACACCCACCATGGCCACGACCACCATGGCCACGACCACCCAGCAGCCAGGCAGAGAACCAGTTGTTAAGTTATTTGAAGCCCAACCCCTGCAGCTCGGTGACTTTGGGCCAATCACCAGGAGACTGTGCGTTCTAGTCCCTCCTTAGCATGAAAGCCAGCTGAGTGACCTTGGGCCAGCCAGTCCCTCTTAACCGAACCTTCCTCACAGGGTTGTTGTGGAGAAAATAGGAGAAACAAGGAGTATTAGGCATGTTCACCACATTGAGTTATTTATAAACAATAAAGTAGGATACCAATTTATAAATAAAATAAATATAAGCCGATAGTTCCAATACTTTTTGTAGACCTATTTGTTTTTCCCCTCCAGCAGTGAGTTCTCCATGGATTAGAAAAATTGGCTCCATCACCATCTGTATCTGTCACTACATGCAGCTGGACCTTTAATTGTTTTGATTTTTCTGAACTATAATAATAATAATCCGGCTTCTGGATAATGTTTTGGTTTGTGAAACAAGAGCCAATTAATTTAACCTCCCTCCTGTATAGTTTGCTCAACGCAGCACAATTAAAGCAGTCAGAAAGAAGCAGATCATAGCAAGCCTGTCACCACAGTGTGCCCACCAACAAGTAAACGCATTACGGGGGACAGGAGAGAAAAACACGGTGTGATCATCAACAACTCTAGCACAAGATCCAATCTGGGTTGGTCAGATACAGATACAGATACAGATGCAGATTAACAGAATTGGAAGGGACCTTGTAGGTCATCTAGTCCAACCCCCCACCCAAGCAGACCTGTAAACTATTTTTGACAGATGCCAGTCCAGTGTCTTCTTGAAAGCTTCCAATGAGCTTTGGACTCTTGCTGGAGCCCATCCTCAGGAAACATCTCTCTAGCAGAGTGTGTGCTGTGAGGTATTTTGTGCGTGGTGTTTATCTGGTGCCTGTTGTATGTGGCTTTTTTTAGATGTTGATTGGGGTGTTGGTGGCTGGCTATTAAGTTGTTGGCTGTTGTTTGCTCGTGTTGTCAAGCCATTGGCTCCTAAGTACTTGGTAAGCTGGTGGTAAATCAGCCCTCCTATTGACTGACGAGGAGCCCGTTTCCCAGGCTTCAATCACTTCCCTGGCTGTTTTTGAACCCGCTCGTCCAGCAATCTTAATAGCTGCAAAATTGAATGTATGTCCTTGTTCATTGCAGTGTGTCTCTACCAATGAGTTTGGGTTTCCTCATCCAACCGCTTCCTTGTGTTCTTGCAATCCGGTGGTGTGCTTCCTCCACCTCTCTCCTACATAGTCACAGGGGCAATCCATGCAGGGGGATCCGGTAGATTACTTTGGAAGTACCTCCCACCTCCAAGCCATCTTTACAATGCATAATTTGTCCTCGTATGGTAGCCTCTGGATGGTGTGCGATGCACATTTGCAGATCTCGGAGGTTTTGAAACTCTAGCTCAACTTGGTTATTGTGTCTGGGTTGCTTCTGACTCTTTGTGACTTGATGGAAACTATTTCCCCAGAATGCATGTCACCACGTGTGAGTTGGGTGGGTGTTTAAGTGGAAGGAAGGACTACCTGTATTGGGTTGTACCTATTGGGGTTTTTATTTCTGTAAATCATATTGGGTGGCGATGGGAGAAGGGAGCTACTTACCTTTGGACAGTTGCAGCCAGACCTCGCACACCTCGACACCTACCTTGCCGGCCCATTTCTTCTGCATCCAGCAAGGCCAGCCAAGTTTTCCGAAAGGCCTCTGCAGCAGATAACAGAGCTCTGGATAAATCCGGAGTTCTGTTATTGGCTGCAGAGGCCTTCAGGAAAGCCTTACTGACCTTGCTGGATGCAGAAGAAATGGGCCAGCAAGGTAGGTGTCGAGGTGTCTGACTGCAACTGTCCAAAGGTAAGTAGCTCCCTTCTCCCATCGCCACCCAAGCTTAATTTTTACCCATGGACCCTGGGGTGGTTGGGGTCTTAATGAGGGCTTATTTTGTGGGTAGGACTTATATTGGGCACGTGTGTAAAAATCAAGCTAGGACTTACTTTTGGGGTAGGTCGTATTTTGGGGGAAACACGATATTAAAATACTAACTTTGTGAGAAGGGAGAGCATCCCATCTGGGAGGAGAGATAATAAGGTAGAAGGAAGAAGGAACAGGGCGGGTAGAGGTTCTGCTGTCTGAGCTTGGTTATTTATCAAGCTTGCAGTTCAGCTTTAATTAGCATGCATTAGAATAGATTAGCCTCCTCTCCTTGCCAAAGCAATACATTTGGCCGACGTTGTAAGCCAAGCGGGGAATCACACACATTCAAGCAGCCAGACTTTATTATGCCTTCCTGGACCCGTTTCTATTTTTTTTTTCTGAGTCATAAGGTTGTCTAGGCCTGTTGTGACTACTCAGCTGTGGCTCACCCGAGATTGAAGCCCTCCTTTAGATAGTTCCTGAATTAACAATGCACTCTGTGTGGAGCTGCTCTTGAAAAGTATCCAGAAGCTTCAGTTGTTTCCGAATGTGGTGGTTTGCGTGGTTTTGTGCAAGTGTGTCACCTCTCTTGTGGGAGCTGCGTTGGTTGCTGATTTGCTTCTGGATCCAATTCAAGGCACTGGGGGTCACCTTCATAGCCCTCCATGGCCTGCAGCCAGTTTATTTGAAGGACCATCTTTTCCCAGTTATATCTACCTGACCCATCATGTTATGGGTCCCCTCTTTTAAGCAGGTGTTGGAAGTAAAATCTGGTCCGGCTCTTATTCCAAGCTGGGAGAAAGATACAGGAGAAATGAACTGGAGGCAGGCTGCATTCGGAAAAGAGGTCTCCATTTATTTGGTAGCTAGAAACAACAGTGACAGCAGCATGTTTCTGAGGTGGCTGACAAATTGGGGTTGAGAGTAGATGGGCTTGTATACAATATTGTGATTGAGATGCCCGTTTCCTGTGCAAGAATGTGTCCTTTAATGTTTTAATGGCTGTTGCCAGATTCCTGTGGGGGTCACGTAGGGGTCATGACTGGCTCTACAGGCCAAAAGGAGCAATGCAAATCCTTGTCTGAGTTAATCTTGTCAGTTTCGGCTCCTTGCCTATTGTGCTGCTTATTGGGAGCTGCTGGCTGCCCTTTGCTTATGAACAGAGCGGCCTGGCTTTATGAATGGATACAGAAGATCCATTCATAAAAACCTAGCCTCTTCAGGCTTCTGCCCGAGGTGGTTTTCCTTTAGCAGAAGGAATGGGGTTGCTTTCTGCCTTTGTTAAGGATATTTTTTTCTCCTCCTTTCGGGGAAATATTCTACCCTGCCTCTTTTTAATATCCTATAGAATATTTTTATCCTGGAGAGGGGAGGGGCTTCTGAACAGTCCTGAAGATGAGATTTGCCTAACAGGCCTGGGGCGATTCAGAGCCCATCAAGTGTTTGGTCTGATTGTTGTCACCAGAAGGATGGGGAGGTTACAGGGAGTCTTCGACTTACAACCATTCATTTGGTGACCATTCAAAGGTACAGTGGCATTGAAAAAAATGACCATTGCAGCATTCCCAGGGTCACGTGGATCAAAATTCAGACGCTTGACCACTAGCATGTATTTGTGACAGTCGCCATGTCCCGGGGTCACGTGATTCCCCCTCTGCAACCTTCTGACAAGCAAAGTCCATGGGGAAGCCAGATTCACTTAACGACCGTCTTACTAACTTCACAGCGGAGCCAGATTCACTTAAGAACCGTGTTACTAACTTAACAACGGCAGTGATTCACTTAACCACTGTGGCCCGGAAAGGTCTGAAAAATGGGTCAAAACTCACTTAGCAAACGTCTCGCTTACCAACGGAAATTTGGGACTCAATTGTGGTTGTAAGTCGAGGACTACCTGTATTGGGTTGTACCTCTTGGGGTTTTTATTTCTGTAAATCATATGCAGAGTCACCGCAAATAAGTTGGGCTGCCATGTAAACTTCTAAATAAATGAATGAACACTAAATAAATGAATAACTGCCTTTATTTTGGATCCTCAGAAGAGGCTGAATCCGAGTCTCCCTTACTTGGAGGCCTTCACGTGCCACAAAATAAGGCGAAGCCTGGTTAGCACAAACCGAGTTTAATTTGTTGGGTGAATATTTCCCACTAGGTCTTCCTCTGAGCCGTTTAACAAGTTGCACACACCTGGTTTTGTCTGCAGAGGGGAAAGAAAAGCATCCCCTCCTTTTCATCCAACCCAGCATGGCTTATAATTTGATCGTCTCACAATCTTTACGTCTGCTCCTTGCCCTGTTTTCCGTCTCTCGGCAAATAAAGGCCAGACGACTTTCGTCTTTCTTCGGGAGTCCCCATCTTTTCATCACGGCTTATGCTTTTCTCCAGCATCCCTGGTCCTTCTAGGAGAAAAAGAAAAAGCACGCCATTGGCCGCTGCTAGGCAACCATCTCCATCACCCCTCTCTCCCTCTAGGGCTGTCTGGGATGAGTAGCATTCTTGTCGGCAATTAACTGCAAATAGCCAAGTCAAAAGAGTCCTTGGGCGGGAGCCTGCTGGACAAACAAGCCCACTTGGGGTGGGGGGAAGGAGGAGGGAGTTTGATTCTCTCAAGACCCTCGGTGGGATGAGCAGTCATTTCATTGGCGTCAACAAGTTGGAAGACACCAACTGGTGTGAGGTTTGCCACAGACAGCCCCGAGCATCTTAGCCCATAGTCTGAAAGCAACCCGATTGTTACAGAGAAAATCTAGAAGAGGAGAGGAGAGGAGATAGGATAGGGCAGCAATCGCGATAGATTTATATACCGCTTCACAGCTCTCTCTCTCTCTCTCTCTCTCTCTCTCTCTCTCTCTCTCTCTCTCTCTCTCTCTCTCTCTCTCTCTCTCGCTCTCGCTCTGTCTCTCTCGCTCTGTCTCTCCAGCTGCAGGCATGATAAATGATGTCTTTTAAGTGGTTTTCCAAGGGCCGAACATTCACTCTCAGAAATTCTAGACGGCAAACTGGTCTCCCCCTAAACACCCCCCCCCTCCGCCTCTCCGGGGAATTAAGGAAATCGGATTCCCTCTGCGTTCCCCAGCTGGTAAATTTGGTGTGACTCAAGAAAAGGGACATTGCTGAAACGGGGCCATACCTGGAAAGCTGAACACATCACTTGGAGGTGATCTCGACTGAAACCAACGAGATTTCCTACTGGAGAAGGCTGGGTCAAATGAGGGAGGAGCCGGAAGTCAACCAAATAAAATAAAATAATAAAATAATAAAATTTAATTAAAATAAAATATAATAAAATAAAACAAAATAAAACAAAACAAAACAATAATAATAGAATAGAATAAAATAATAAAATAAATATAAAATAAATTAATAAAATGAAATGAATTGTGCTGAGAATGTTCTGTCTCCGAATGTGCGAGAATAACAGAGTGGTGGGGATTGTACCGCTACTAACAGAATAACAGCTGGAGGGGGCCTTGGAGGTCTTCTAGTCCAACCCCCTGTTCAAGCAGCAGACCCTATACCATTCCAGGCAAGTGGTTGTCCAGTCTCAAAAACCTCCAGTGATGGAGCAGCCACAACTTCTGGTGGCAAGCTGTTCCACTGATTAATTGTTCTCACACTTAGGAAGTTTCTCCTTAATTCCAGGTTGCTTCTCCCTTGGATTAGTTTCCATCCGTTGCTTCTTCTCCTGCCTTCCAATGCTTTGGAGAATAGATTGACCCCTTCCTCTTTGGGGCAGCCTCTCAAATTGGAAGACTGCTATCATGTCCCCTTTTGTTCCTTAGACTAGACCTACCCTATTCCCGCAACCGTTCTTTATATGTTTTAACTTCCAGTCCTCTAATCATCTCTGCACTCTTTCTAGAAACTCAACATCTTTTTTATATCGCGGCGACCAAAACTGGGTGCGATATTCAAAAGCATTCTCCAAGAAAAACCATTATTAACTTTGCTTTCAGATTTGATGAAAAGAAATGGGATTAAAAAACACTGTGGCCTTTCCTTGATAGGCTTTGGGTCCTTCAAATGTCTTCTCCTGCTCTGACTTACCCTGGTTTCATCTCTGGTGGGCTCCTCTTGGGTTGTCCACAAACCCCGCTGTAATCTTGTGGTCCCTCTCTAATGCTAGACCTTGCAAGCTACTTTCCGTAATTACAAAGTGCGCAAGGCAGAAACATCAGGTTAGAAAAATTCTGCATTTATAGCTCGGCTCATCTAAAAGGACCAAGGTTTCTTCAGCTGGTTAAGTAAGGAAGGCGGTAAGGGGATGAGAACACACACACACTAGTAAATTCAGAACAGATGTGTGGTGCTTTTTGATCCAAGCTGTAGGATTTCAAAACATCATGTCTCTCCGCGCACAATGTGACTAGATAACACAACCCAGGAGCAAATACAGTAAACAGGCTTGTATTTAAATATAGTGGTTTTATCTCTACAGAAGCAGATATACATACAAGTACTTTGAGACAGGCCTTGAACAAACAGCAACCAGTAATTTACATCACCGAAGCACACAGGGACAGAGAGATAAGCCCTCACAGGGCCTCTCTTATAATACAGACTCTTAAAGCGGTAGCAGTCAAATAACCCTGCTGACTCATTACAGCCATGCCTCGTGATTGCAACATTACAGTATTACAGCAGCTGGTCAGCTATGAAATCATCTTTACCCTGACACATCAGTTTAATAAATTTTATTTTTTCTTTTAGTCCTTCAATTGCTCAGATCCTAAGCAGTCCATTACTCTCTGGGCCTGCATTTCTTGTACCTAGGCAACTGTCAGCAGTGAAGGCAGTACTAAAATCTGAATCAAAGTATTGTGCAATGCATCTTACAACCATTTGTTTACCCATTCAAAGTTACAATAGCGTTGAAAAAAAGTGATTGACAACTGGAACTCACACCTATAAACATTGCAATATTCCCCTAGTCACGTGATCTGGAAATTGGCATGCATTTATGATGGTTTTTGCATCCTGGTGTCCTTAAGATGGCTGTCACGTCACCCCTAGTTCTTAGATTAGATATAACCTAGATATAACCTCCAGACCCTTCATCATCCTCGTTGCTCTTCTCTGCACACTTTCCAGGGTTTCCACATCTTTTTTTGCAGTGAACAGAATTGAGCACCGTCTTCCAAGTGTGGCCTTGTGCAGGACCACAGATGATGGCTTATTTATTCTGAAATGCATTTTATTCAGGAAACTCCTCTCTGTTGTACAATACACTTGTGATGTGGGGCTGCCAGAAGGTCCGCCAAGAAGCTGTCTGGGAAAGAGATGTTGTTTGTTTATTAGACTTTTATCCCATGTTTATTACTTCACAAGTAACTCAAGGTGGCAAGCGTGTCTAATAAGCCTTCCTCCTCTTGTTTTCTTGACAACAACAATCCTGTGAGATGGGTTGGATTGAATGAGAGGCATTAGCTGAGTCACCTAGATGGCTTTCATACCTAAGGCGGGACTCGAACTCCCAGTCTCCTGGAGATCAGTCCAAAGTCACCCAGCTAGCTTTCATGCCAAAAAGGGGACTAGCACTCACCAGCTCCTGCTTTCTAAGGCCAACACTTTAACCACTACACCAGACTGTGTCTCCTGTACCAGCCTAATTGAAAATATCACAAGGACCCCCCTCTCTCAAAGCAGATAATGAAAGTCGGTTCTATTCTTCTGTCTAGGGTTTTAATCTGAAATTTTAAATGCTCCAAAGTTGGATAATTAAAAAAAAAAAAAAGCCAGACAGAGAAATACAGTTGTGGATCTCAGGAAGGCAGCCAAGTTTGAGGCAATTTCATTTGGTGATGACAAAGCAGCTTTCAAGAAATGTAACTCTCCTTTTTAGAGATAATTCCAAAGCGCTCGGTTTGGTTTTAGGGGCCACTCTTACTACTCCCCCTCCTCGCGTTAGCAAGATAAACACTGATTTGATTGAAGGTGAAAATCATGGCCGGGGAGGGCGGGAGGGGGAAGAAGTAGAGACTGTGGAGGCCCTTTTGGCCAGGTTCCTAATCCCTGCCCCATGTCTGAAGTTGCCTGTTGAGAAGAATAATGAATGAACTCATTCACTCTCCTGGCTTGGCCCTCCGTGGAGATCAAGAAGTAGTTGTAGTACAACAGGTCACCAAGTAATATCATTTACACCAAGGCTGGGGAATTTGTCACCAGCCCGATACCTTGGCCTCCATGTCCCAGAGTTAATTCTTCATCATCAGCTATGCTTCTTGGGACTTTTTTTTTTTTTGACATCTTGGCAACACCCCTGGAAGGGCCGAGCTGGTTCTTCACTCCTGTGGCCCATGTCTCTGGAAGCAGAGGTAGTCCTCGAATTACGACCACAATTGAGCCCCAAATCTCTGCTGCTAAGCCAGACGGCTGCTAGGTGAATTTTGCACCATTTTTACGGCCTTTCTCGTCACCGTTGTTAAAGTGAATCATTGCAGGTTGTTAAGTTAGTTGCAGAGTGGTTCAGTGAATCTGGCTTCTCCGTTGACTTGGCTTGTCAGAAGGTCTCAAAAGGGCTCATGAGTTCCCAACTGCAACTTGCAAATGTTTTCCATTCGATATTTTAGAAGGAACACCTGGATTTGCACTCTGTACTCCCCCTACCTTGAGCCCGTGTTTCAGAGCCAAAGAGATGGCAGGAGTTTTTAATTAAAAGAAGGACTAGGGGTGACACGATAGCAGTCTTCCAATATCTGAGCGGCTGCCCCAAAGAAGAGGGGGGGGTCAACCTGTTTTCCAAAGCACCTGAAGGCAGGACACGAAGCAATGGATGGAAATTAATCAAGGAGAGAAGCCACTTGAAATTAAGGTGGAACTTCCTGGCAGTGAGGACAATTAACCCGTGGAACAGAAGTTGCCTCCAGAAGTTGTGGGCGCTCCATCACTGGAGGCTTTCAAGAAGAAATTGGACAACCACTTGTCTGAAATGGTAGAGGGTGTCCTGCTTGAGCAGGGGGCTGGACTAGAAGACCTCCAAAGCCCCTTTCCAAACTTTGTAATGTTGTTAAAGAGAAGTCTGTGGAGCTTCTCCATCCTCCAGGTCCCAGTTGCCCCAGAGGTGCTTTTTTTTCTCCAGGAGGCAACTGGACTTACTTGTCTTTTTCTTTTGAAGACGTTTCGCTTCTCATCCAAGAAGCTTCTTCAGCTCTGAGAGGACAGTGGGGGAAGGGACGGCTTTGTTAAGAGAAGTGACTTGAAACAAGAGAGTCACACGTGGTGTAAAGACCCTTCCTGGGTTTTGCCAGAGGCCTCGAGAAGTGAAACGGAGGCTGTGATTAAACTCTGAACGGGGCCTGTGTTAGGAGGATCAATCTTGGGAGACCCTAAAAACACGTTAAACCAACACAAGGGCCAGCTGACTAATGGGAACAGAATCCAGGCATGTGGGCCGTCGCTGCCACGGCCACTGCCACTACCACGTTAGAGCAAAGACAGACCGAGGATGCAGAGAAGGCGGAGCGGCAGCCTGGAGAAATTACAGGGGACAGCAAGGCCCACCATCCTGAGCCGTAAATCGGCACGGAGCCTTTCGATTCGCTCGCCCGCCCGCCCAACCGCCCACCCGTCTGTTCTTCGCTGGCGTGTCTACAAACCTAAGAGCAGCTTTAGCTTCGACTGTTCGACGAGCCAGATTTGCGGAAAATTCGTTTAGTGGCCGTTCGACGTTACAGCAGCAGCAGCAGCAGCAAAAAAAAAAAGAAAAAAGAAAGAAAGAAAGAGAGTGACTTTGGACCGTTGTTCACACTTAGGAACGTAGCAGCGTCTCTGCGGTCGTGTTATTAAAATTCGGACGCTTGGCAACGGACTCGTATCGACGATGGTTGCAGTGCCCCGGGGTCATAGCATCCCTTTTTGTGACCTTCTGACAAACGATGTCAATAGGGAACCTGGATTCACTTAACGACCGTGTTGCTAACTTACAATCTGCAGTGATTCATCTAACAACCGTGGGAAATTCCTGGCCTCAATTTTGGTCGTAAGTAGTATAGCTTTTTCGGTAACCTCGGGAGCTAGTTGAAGAGGGGAAGTTTATATAGGAATAGATGTGAAATTCAAGAAATAAGAAATGTTTCTTCTTCTTCTTCTTCTTCTTCTTCTTCTTCTTCTTCTTCTTCTTCTTCTTCTTCTTCTTCTTCTTCTTCT
>JANHFL010165269.1:0-10386 GCA_032468155.1 Oxyrhabdium leporinum
CAGCCCCCTGATCATCTTGGTTGCTCTTCTCTGCACTCTTTCTAGAGTTTCAACATCTTTTTTTTTAAATAGTATGATGAGCAAAACTGGATTCTAGGGGTGGTCTTAATTTTAAAGTGGGCCCAGAAGAAGATACTGTTCAAAACATGCTACATATGTGATGAGATGGAGATGATTGCTCTGTATCATTCAGTGATGATTGCATGATGAATGCACGAGCCCTCGAGTTACAACCACAATGGAGACCGGAATTTTGGTTACTAAGCAAAGTGGCTGTTCAGTGAGTCCCACCCAAATTTACAACATTTTTTTAAATGCCAAGGCTGCTAAGAGAATCACTGTAGTTGTTAAGTGAAACATGCAGTCATTAAGGAAATCCAGCTTCTCCCATTGACTTTGCTTGTCAGAAAACAGCTGGGAAGGTTGCAAATGGAGATCACATGTCCTTGGGACACTGTGGCATCATAAATACACGCCTGTTGCTAAGCACCTGAATTTTGATCACGTGACCATGGGGATGCTGCAACTGTGAGGACTGGTCGGTCATAAGTCATTTTTTTTCACTTGCATCATTATCATTGCATCATAACTTTGAATGGTCATTAAACGAGTTGTAATTTGGGGACTTACAATTTTGCCTCTTACAAAGTTTTCAGCATAGGTGATAAGTACAGGTGGTCCTCGAGTTACGACCACACTTGAGCCCCAAAATGTATGTGGTTCAGTGAGAAATTTGCTAAGCGAGTTTTAGCCCAGTTTAACGACCACTCTGGCCACCGTTGTTAAGGGAATCATTGCAGTCGCTAAGTCAGTAACATGGTTGTTAAGTGAATCTGGCTTCCCCGTTGACTTTGCTTGTCAGGAGATCACAAAAGGGGATCACATGACCCAGGGACACTGCAACGGTCATAAATGTGAGTCAGTTGCCAAGTGTCTGAATTTTGATCACGTGACCATGGGGATTGCTGCGAAGGTCGTAACTGTGAAAAACTGTCATAAGTCACTTTTTTTCAGTCGCATATAACTTTGAACCATCAGTAAATGAACTGTTGTAAATCCAGGACTCCCTGTGCTATTAAGCTTTGCCGTTCTTAATGTATTATTTGTCATCTTTCTCTGCTTCAGATTTTAAGTCTGCTTTCCAGACCACTGTTTTCTCCCCAACCAGCAGCTCCGAGGGATTAAAAAACAAAAGGGCCCTCACTCTTTTTGCACCCCTTCAAACCCTCACCGTGTCTCTTGGCCTCCTGCTGACTGAAACCCCTTGGATTGCAACTCACTCCTTTGCAAAATCTGAACTGCGTGCCCCTGGGGGAACTTTCCAGAGAAAATTCTGAAATTACACATGACATCTGCACCAGCTGCTCCCCCATGAGCTGTTTCCAGGGCCCCTGTTCTCTTCTATCTTTCCTGCAAAAATAGGAGATATTTTTTACCAAGTGATTTGGTCCAAGTATCCGCTTCCAGGGGACTGTTCTCTTCGTGCATCTTGAATTAAATCCTCTCCAAATCGGATCGGAGGGGTAGCAATATTTTCTTTATTTCCGCACAAAATATGCATTTGTCTCCAAGGAAGCGATGCAACTCAGCTCCCCGATTGAAGATAATCATCCAGATTTTCATCGCGTCTCTTGTTCTGCCTTCCCCTTTTCCTTTTTATCCCCCTCCCCAGTTGGTCTTTGCTACTTGTAGTTGTGGGAAGCCCGGCCCCTTAAAAATGAAATATTGTGAGGAATATTAAAAAGGAAGAATATTATATTTCCCTAAATGAGGAATGGAGAAACACATGTTTTTTAGAGGCAGGAAGCAGCCCCCAAGTCTTTCTCAATAGCCCACAGCGATGCCAGAACTCAAGAGATAAAGAGTTTATTGAAAGAGGAAGACAACTATCTAGATGGCTCTATTGATAAGCAAAGCAAATACTACAGGCAAAAATCTATTCAAGACAGGATATTTTAAAACTGCTTGCAGCAAAGTTTGACAGCTAACAAAAGCAGAATGATAGGATTAGAAGCAGACCTTCACTCAAAACAAAAGCTATTAGCCACAATAGGAATTGCCCAACACCCTTTCAGACCCCTTCCTTGTACACCCCCACCCCTCCGAGCAGTAAACAATAAACCAGATTAGCTCAGACAAACACCTAGGATTTGCAATTCCTCTTTTTCCTATAGAGCCAGCTATGACCCCTATATGACCCCTACATGATCCCATAGGAATCTGACAACAGCCAATAGAATGTTAAGGACATGTTCTTGCACAGGAATAAGAAGCTCAAATACAAAGCCCAAAGAAGGTATAAAAAGCCCACCCACTCTCAACTCCATTTTGTCAGCTGTCCCAGAATCACATGTGGTTCTCCTTCATCAATAAACCATCTTTCCAATCAGCCTCCTTCAGCAGCTGTGAGTTCCATCCTAAGTAGAGGCAGATATTTTTCTCTCTGGGCACACTGAAAATATACCTGCTGGAAAAAAAACCTTCTACATTGGCGACAGGAAGGGCATCTGGCCAGAAAGCACTCAGCTCTATTCAGTTGCTCAGACTCCACCTCGCAAGGGATTATGGCGTCATTAAAAGAGGATGATAGTAAGCTTTCTAGATGGGCTTTTCAAAGATATTTCTTTGTAAGCAACTACTGTAAGAGACTTAATAGTCCAGGGTAACCCAAACTTCAGTAACAGCTGTTCCCTGCATATTTGTATTTTCTACCAAGAACAAGTTGTGCCTTTAATATGCTTGGCTGCCTTTTGCAACTCATCTCTTTTACTCTCTTGAAAAAACAACAACAACATGCACAATTAAAAGCAGGTATGGCAATTGCTGCTTCATTAAAATTCCATCTCATTTTTTTGCACCAGGAATCCCCATAGTTTCTAATTGCAAAGTACCCAATAGATATCTTGGTCAAAAAAGTCAAGTAATTGCATAATTGAAGCCCCATCCTTATTTTGCATACATGCAAATGCATGTAAAAATGAGGCAGCACTTCAATAGTGCAATAGTGTGGGTTTTTTAATCTAAATGTTTACTGTTAATGTACTGAAAAGAAGAAAAAAAGCAAATATTGAAGTGCAAAGAAGAAAAGTGCAAATATTAAAATGCAGAGAAAGTTAAAAAAAACCCTAAGATGATACAAAAAGACTGCCATATTTGAACTAAAAAGTGAAAAAAAGAGAAAAAGATTACTTTTTCATGACAAACCCTTCCTTTCCTTTCCATTTCTCTCCCCAAACACAAGCCACAAGTGATATTTGAAATGTGCATCAAACCTTAAGAATGGTCATTATTTTTATTTGAGTCCTAGAAACCATATTCCAGATGTCTAAATATACCAAATCTTGTAACTGTTTTTGTATAGGTTCAGGTAGGGCTAATTGTGAAATTAGGTATTAAAATGAAATTGAAACCCATTTCTCTTCTGCATCTTCCTACCTTGGGATGGTAAAATAATATTTTGTTTTCTGGCAAGCAACAAAACAATATACTGTTCTTGTTACATGTTACTATGTGTGCAGATTGATGTGTAGCTAAACCCACCTATCCCCCAATAAAACAAACCATGTGTGTAGATCTGGATGCTTTATTAAAGGAACAGGATGGGTGAAACTGGGAAAAATAGAAATACATACAATAAGAACCCAAATACAAAATACCGTGTTTCTTCCAAAATAAGACACAACCAGAAAATAAACCCTAGCATGATTTTTCAGGATGCTTGTAATATAAGACCTACCCCAAAATAAGCCCCAGTTAAGATCATCAACTAGACAGAAGCATTTTAGTACCGTATTTCCTCCAGAATAAGAACCGAACTGGAAAATAAACTCTATTGCATCTTTTGGTGCTAAAATTAATATAAGATCCGGTCTTATTTTTGGGGAAACATGGTAAGCAGTATTGAGTTGCTGGTGAGCATAACAATTAACAATACAGATACCTCTAAATCTGACCGACGGCGATGTGTGTTTTGGATGTGGATTTTTGTCCTCAGATGAACATGTGCCACAGATTAGGCTGGATATCTTCCTTGTGTTTCTGTTTCCTTCTGAATTATAAAGGAAATGGAGGGTGGCTTTCCAGGATACACTTGTTTTGGGAGTGAGGGTTTATGGGTAGATGATCCTTAAAGAGCCAGGTCAGCTTCCAAACAATACAGATTGGAGAATATATACTGCAATTATATCTGGGGGCATGAGATACTCTCACCTCTAAGGCTCTGCAGAAACAAGGATGTGAAATTTTCTTTCCTAGATCATAACCTTTTACCTCTAAAGAGCACGCAACACAAAAATTGTTGCAATGCAGTCTGCAATTTTTTTCAGTGTTTTTGGTATTGGTTTGGGTTTTTTTTCCCCCCATATGATTTACTTGAATGTCTGTTATGAGAACAAGATGGAAGGGATCACAAACACCTCTGCTCCCCTGGCAGATTTCTAAGAAACATCTGATATACTTTCTTGAATTGAGCTTTTGGTATTTTCAATCCTGTCCATTTGGTTTCAAAACGAAAAGAGGTTTGTAGGTTTGCAAAGGTTACTTACACCCCACAAATGCTATATTAAGATGAGGGTTAGATAGGGAATAGACACTGGGGAAGTCAAGGGCAGAGATGAAACCACAGTCAGCTCTTAACTGAATAAGGATTCCAGGAACCATTAAACTCATTTAACATCACTTCCTTTTAAATACTTCAAAATGATTTTATTCAACAAGGAATGAAGTGGCTAAGTTATGTTCTTTCTTAATATATATATACACGTACATACACATACATATACCCATACATATACATGCATACACACACACACACACACATATATTTACATAAGCTTAAAAACTATAGAAATATAAAATGAACAATGGTAAAAGGAAATATAAAAGAATGAATGAAAGATAACAAAAGCGAAAGAAAAAAGTAAGATAGCTAAAGAAATGACTTCTGACTTTTTTTGCAGCAGGTACAAATATAATTGTTGTTGTTCAATTGCTAAGTCGTGTCTGACTATACGTGACCCTGTGAACCATAGCATGCCACCTCCCCCATCCTCCACTGTCTCCTGGAGTTTGCTTAAATTCATGTTCATTGCATCAGTGATATTATCTAACCATCTCATCTTCATCTGTCCGCTCTCAAATTACATAACATGATACCCCTTTTCTCATAAACAAACCTTTTTAATCAATAAATCCCAAAATCACCAATTCATTTTTTATCCATTTCCAGCAAAAAGTCCATAAAGGGTTTCCAGTCTCTTGTGAAAGTAATTGTTATCCTCTTCTTAATCAAGAAATCAATTCAGCCATTTCTGCAAATTCAGCCATATTTACCATCCGTTCCTCCATTATGGGTATTTCTGTGGTTTTCTGTCTTTAGGCACAGAATAATCTTGCTGCAGTTACCATATATAAAAAATTAACCAGTAAATAACTTTAAAGAGAAGGAATGCATTGGCTCATGTGGTTAGGATGCTGGAATGATGACTGGCAGGCTGGCGTTTGAGACCCGGTTGCTACTGCAGGATGGGGTGAGCTCCCGTCACTTACTTCAGCTCCTGGTGACCCAGCAGTTTGAAAGACTGGTGACCATGAGTAGATACATGGGTACCAGCTTAGTGGGGACATGAAAGGAGCCCCCAACTAGATGCAACGGGGATGTCACTGGCTAATCCTTTCAACCAGGAAGCACTTTGGTGCTTCCGAAATGACTGCAGTGTCGGTCTAGTTACCTTGATGAATTGGAAAGAAAGATGTCCAGAAATTACACATGCTGTAGTATTAGGTATGTTTAATTCCCCTGCGGACATACGATGCTATACATGCCTATTAGACTGAGCTCAGATTGAGAATGTATGGCTAGATGTGTGTGTGAAAAATTCCCAATAAATGCTTAAGTATATAATACAGGAAGTCCTCAACTATTTGTTTAGTGACTGCTTGATGTTACAACGACACTGAAAAAAAGTGACTTGCAGCCACTCCTTGCATTTACAGCCTTCATAGCCTCCCCGGGGTCACATGATCAAAATTTAGGCAGTTGGGGGCCATGTGATCACCATTTGTGACCTTCCCAGCTGGCTTATAATGAGCAAAATCAGTAGGAGAAGCTGGGTTTGTTTAGTGACTTCAAGATTCACGTAACTGCAGTGATTCTGTGGCCCAAAAAAAAGCTCCTAAAATTAGTCCCAAAGGTGCTTTGGCAACTGGACTTTCTGGTTTTTCTTTGAAGACATTTCGCTTCTCATCCAAGAAGCTTCTTCAGCTCTAAAATTCTTCAGCTCCTAAAATTAAGTACAATTCTCTTAATAGCTTCTTGTGCTTAACAATGGTGATTCTAATCCCAGTTGTGGTCGAATGTTGAGGACTAACTATATGCACAAAAAGGGAACGTTGAAACCTTGTAATAATATTTTCTCAGAGGGGGAAAACACCCCCCCCCAAACACACACACACACAGTGGCATATCAAAATAAGGCTGAAGGAAGTTGTATAGCTCTCAGCTGCAAATTAAAACAAAAAAGTCCAAGGTCCAGAAGATACCTGGAGTTGTAGGTAGATACATTACTGGAACATTTACAGTCTCTTTTCAAATATGGGATTGGGTTTTATTTTTGTGTGTAGTAAACTGTGTCTGTTTGCTGTTTGAGGCTGAGTGTATATATTTAGCGACTATTGTTTTTTGAAAAGCGAAGAAGTCATGCTTCCATCATTGGGCAGCGGGTCACAAAATGTCAACAGTGTTGTGGGAGGTTCTGATGGTCACCCAAAGGCTTAGAGACTGTCTCTCAATTTTGGCATATTTAATACATGTGGACTTCAAGTCCATATGCTGGCTGGGGGAATTCTGGGAATTGAAGTCCATCTTTCTTTCTTTCTTTCTTTCTTTCTTTCTTTCTTTCTTTCTTTCTTTCTTTCTTTCTTTCTCTCCTTCCTTCCTTCCTTCTTCCTTTGTTCCTTCTCCTCCCTCGCCTCCTCCTCCTCTGGACACTGACTGCATTCACAAATGGCACTCCCCCACAAGGGGATTTGTTTGGATATATATTAGCAATCTCCTTCCACTCAGTCAATAAACTGTGATTTGTTCAGTAACCCATACTTAATAATCCATGGATTAGCATGGACACCTCTGTGTACTGATAATATAACTGTGTGTGATACACAAATCGCACCGATTCTGCTCTATTCTGTAAGCTATAATTAAACCATGACTTCACCTAGTGCACAAACAGGGTAAAAGCAGCTTTTCCATTTATGGATAGTGTGTCTGCCCTTGATGGATTTAGTTGTCCCGTTATTCAGCTTTTCCTCTTGGGCAATATCCTTTTATAAATTTCCACGGTGACGTGGTATATTTTTTAAAAAAAGCATTTTTGGTTTTCTTTTGGTTTCCCTTTCCTACAAGCTGATGCCTGAAATTTCTCCAGATCCTTCTCTTCCCTGTGATGAAAGATCAGATGTCTTCAGCCTAGAGTTTGAAGGAATTTTACTTTACTTTACCTTTACTTTACTTTACTTTACTTTACTTTACCTTTACCTTTACCTTTACTTTGTTGGGTCCCTGGTGCTCTCTGAGCTTGGCTGTTTTCTTGCAGACGTTTCATTACCCAACCAGGTAATATCATCAGTGCTAGAAGGGAGTGGCATTTGTAGAGAGGAGGAGGAGGATCGTGGGGTCCCTGGTGCTCTCTGAGCTTGGCGGTTTTCTTGCAGATGTTTCATTACCCAATTAGATATCATCATCAGTGCTACAAGGGAGTTTTCATCCTCTTTTGCAGTGCAAGAGAACTTGGCACTTCATGAGGCAGCCTGTTCCACAGGCTGGTCATCCATACAGTCAGAAAAACTGTACCACTTTCCTTGTCGTTTTAATGGTGGCTCAGTGGTTAAGACGTTGGGCTTGTCGGCTGGAGACCTGAGCCCCTGGCGACAGGATGAGCTGCCATCTCCTGCCAACCTCGCAATTCGAAAGCATGCAAATGCGACTAGATAAATAGGCACCACTGGGAAGGAACAGCGCTCGGTGACGTCATCCTGGCCACAGGACCACGGACAGCGCTGGCTCAATAGCCTTGAAACAGAGAGGAATACCGCCCCCTAGAGTCTAACAGAGCGACTAACGGAGTCAAATCTGCATGGGACTCCAGTGGTTAAAGTGCAGCATTTCAGGCAAACTCTGCCCACAGTCTGGAGTTCGATCCTGACCGGCTCAAAGTAGACTCAGCCTTCCATGCTTCCGGGGTTGTTCAAATCTTTGTTTATTCGTGTCAGAAGCATCACAATTAAAACAAGGTACACTATATGACATAAAATATAAAATACAAGATTAAAATAGATAGACGAATTAAAGAGATCTTGCCCAGAAACTGGCAACAGGGATTGCGTTCTGTTGCGCTGCCGTGAGGCCCTCAAGTGTACACTGATCAAGACACAAAAGGCAGGTATCCATAGGTGTGGTTGTCTGCATCATGTCACCACAATCTCACAGAGCGGAAGCCATCGGATAGCCCCATTCGTTCAGAGTGTCTCTGGATCGTCTTATATCCGTGCGCAGCCTACAGGTGGTCCTCGACTTACAACAGTCCATTTAATGGTGGGTGGGAAAGGCTGCCTTGAAAAAAAAATCCGATAAGAGAAGACGTAGCCCACCGCTGCATAACAGGAAGAGACTCAGGAAGGAACTAATTTCTCAAACCATAAAAGAGACTGGCAGGACATTTGTACTGTGTCAGATTCGCAAGATTCGGTTAATAAATTATAATTAATAAAGAAAGCATAATTAATCATTCACGAGAGCCAGTTGCGTCTAGGAGTTAAGGCACCAGGCTAGAAAGCGGGAGATCATGAGTTCAAGTCCCACCTTAGGCATGAAAGTTGGTTGGGTGGCTTTGGGCCAATCGCCGGGAGACAGTGAGTTCTAGTTCCACTGTAGGCATGAAAGCAAGGGTGGGCTGCTGGGAGTTCGTGGGGGTTCGGGCATACCCTTAGTGAAGATCCTGCAGGGATCGCTGAACCCCCATATCCCACTCCTGGCTGACCCCGTCCACTCCGCCCTGCTCCTCCCAAGACTCTCCACGTGGCCCGCTGTGCATGCAGGTAAGTGCAGAGGTGCACGGAGGCTCGGGGACGGAGAAGAACAGGATTCCCTAAAGCATCCGGAGTCGGTGGGGGAGACGCCTTTTGCACACTCCCAGAGGCTCCAGGAAAGCCTCTGGACCTCGGAGAAGGCGAAAACGACCACCACCACCATGGTGCACGCCCACCATGGCCACACCCACCCCGCCACCGTGCAGCCAACCCATTGCTGAGATTTTCGAAGCCCACCCCTGCATGAAAGCCACATGAGGAGGCTTTCACCAGGAGATGGTGAGTTCTAGTTCCGCCTCAAGCATGAAAGCTGGCTGGCTGATTTTGGGCCACTTCCTCTGTCTCTCAGCCCAACCCACCTCGCAGGGTTGTTGTTGTTGTTGTGGGGACATTAGGAGGAGGGCCGTGTGTTGGAGAAGTTGACCACCCTGAGGTATTTGTAAGAACAGTAAAGGCAGGATGCAAATGAGTAAAATAAAATAAACATAAAGTCACTAGCTCATCTGGTTGTATTTTCTGACTGGTCTACCTGGCACTTCCTGCCCTTAACCACAACTTTCTCAAGAGTGGCAAGTACAAATTGCAGTCGTTGAAACAGAGTTTGTAAGGCGATGACAAATCTGATATTGCAAAAGAAAAATAAGTGGGGTGGAGAAGGTGGCTATTGGACATCTGCATTTGTTTCCTTATATGCGACATCCCGCAGTGGCGCAGTGGTGAGAGCGCAGTACTGCAGGCTACTTCTGCTGACTGCCGGCTGCCTGCAAATTGGCAGTTCGAGTCCCACCAGACTCAAGGTTGACTCAGCCTTCCATCCTTCCGAGGTCGGTAAAATGAGGACCCAGATTGTTGGGGGCAAGAGGGGGCTGACTCTGTAAATGGCTGTAGAGAGGGCTGTAAAGCACTGTGAAGCGGTATATAAGTCTAAACAGGGGTGGAATTCAAAAATTTAGCAATGGGGGCGTCGCCCGGTTGCTGGGTAGCTGTGGCCATGGTGGGCGTAGCCTAGTCGGCCTCCTGCAACACGGCGGATGGGGGGTGGTGTGGCATTTTCACCCTCCCCAGCTTCTGGAGGCTTTCCTTGAGCCTCCAGGAGGGCACAAACAACCTCCCCAGGCTCCGGAGGCTTTAAGGAGGCTGGAAACGGGGAAATGGGCCTGTTTCCAGCCTTCCCGAACTTCCAGGAGGCCCGTTTTTCACCCTCCCCAGCCTCCGGAAGCTTTCCTGGAGCCTCCAGGAGGGCAAACATAGCCTCCCTGGGCTCCGGAGGCTCTCTGGAGGCTGGAAACAGGCCTGTTTCCA
>JANHFL010165338.1:0-10384 GCA_032468155.1 Oxyrhabdium leporinum
GGGGTCACCAGTCGGCATTTCGCCACCGATGGTACCCCCAGCAGGCCCTCCCTGTGTGACCGCACGGGACGTCGGGGAAGGGATTCGTGCCCCCGAAATCCCAAACATCTGGCAGACAGCCGATCCATCAACATCAGAGATCGATTCAAGAGTTTTCGGTGGCCCGTCGGGGGATCCAGCCCTCCGCATGCACGGAGCAGAGTCCGAAAGCACCAGGGTGAGGTGGTGTGTGTGTGTGTGTGTGTGTGTGTGTGTGTCAACCTCCTCTTCCTTCCCCTCCTCCCTCCCTTCCTTCCCACGAATTGAAAAGAGGAGGGCGGGGTGGTTGGTGGGGGGAGATGACTCACTGCTTAGGATGTGTCAAAATCCCGCCGGGCGCTTTTTCTGGCTGTCTCATCTCACGTCTTGCATTTCCAGCGTTGGGGGCATGGAGGGGGGTCTCTGCAGGGAACCTCCAGGTGATGGATGGATCTCCTCCCCTTGCCCTCCTCGACAACCCCTTATCCTTGGGTCTGGAGCAATTAGCACCCGGGGCCAGACCCGCCAGGCCCTTTTGACACACGGGCGCGAGTGAGTCACGCTAGTCTGGATGGGAGATCATGGCCTGTTTCCACAGGCAACGTAGCTTTGATGCCTGGCACAGACCGAGATGCATCGGGTGGGTCTCTCGCGCCCACGAGGTGAGTTTAAGAGGGTCTCTCTCCAGAGGGAGGGGAGAGAGGGAGAGAGAGAGAGAGAGAGAGAGAGAGAGAGAGAGAGAGAGAGGTTCTGGTTTTTATTTTTATTTTCCTTTGCATTTTCCTTTCTTCTTCTCTCTCTCTCGGTCTTCAGATTCCCGGCAATGCTGGGTTCCCAGTGGGCACTCTGGGCTAGAGAGACTGACAGGCCTTCTGCCCCTAAGGCGCTCGAGGGCTGCCCCAGGGCAGGAGGGTGGGTGCGACGCAACGCTGGTGGTGTCAATTGTGCGAGCCAGCCGAAAGTGTGCGTGTGCGTCGTCTGGCGGGGAGGAGGGGGGGGGCGCTTTGTGGGTTTGTCGGTGGGCACCCGGGGAATAAGTTTACAAGGGGTTTGGTGAGATTTACTTCTGAAGCTCAGGTGTGCCAGCCAGCCCGCCCGCCCGCTCGCCGCCTTTCGAGAGCCAAACAGTTTTGCTTCACCTGCTCCCAGGGAGATGTTTTTATTTCTATGGCCTTGAGGGTTAGAAATAAATTAAAAGCGTTCGCAAGAGTTACGACAACGAGGCGTAAAGAACATTGCGATACGTACGTGACTTCTCTTCCCGTTGGGACTTTGTCGTTTGTTGCAGGGTGTGAGAAAGAGCTGAAATATTTGGGCAGGGGGGCGTGTTTCCACTTTCCCGCGGTGACTCCTAAGCCTTGTGTAGAAATACAGTTGTCGTTGTCGTCGTCGTCCTCGACTTACGGCCACGATGGAGCCCAACGTTTCTGCTGATAGGCGAGACATTTGAGTTTTGCCCCCTTTTACGACCTTTCTCGCCACAGCTGTTGAATGAAACTCTACAGTGATTTAGTCAGTAACACGGTCGTTAAGTGGATCCAGCTTCCCCTATGATTGCTTGTCAGAAGGTCGTAAAAGGGGGGAAATCACGGCACCCCGGGATCCTGCAGCCGTCATAAATAAATATGAGCCAGTTGCTAAGAGGTGGAATTTTGATCGCATGGTCAAGGGAATGGTGCCATGGTTGTAAGTGTGAACAAACGGCCACAAGTCCGTTTTATCGATGCCGTTGGAACTTCAAATGGTCACTCAATGAACGGTTGTAAGTCGAGGACTACCCGGTCAAGGGAAGGCGAAAGGGCCAGTGGGAGAAGCTCTGAGAAAGGCAAGGCAGAATCTAGGGGTAAAACTCGAGTCAGCAGACGGTTCTGGTGTGCCAGGAGATAATTGCACACGGAAGCCTCTTAAAAGCCCGTGGTTCAAAGAAGATCAATTTGCAGCTTGTTTCTCCCTCTTTCTGAAAGTCGACTGGTTGTTGTGTACTGCAGGTGTGTGGTTACAATCGCAGAGGAAAGAGTGGGTGGTCTCTTCGGGCTTAGAGCACCGTGTCAAATGATTGTGCGTTTCCTCTCGCTAGCTGAGAAGTGGAGTCTCGCCAGAGAGCTTGGTTTGTTTGTGAGTTACTCGGGTGTCTGACGTTCTCCGGGTTGGGCTGCCTCCAAATAGGGCACCTGGAGTATCTCGTGTGTATTTGCAACCGGGTGTAGAAGGGAGAGGAGGGAAAGCGACGGGGGAAGGTGTAAACAATGCAGCTAGAAAGGGAGTTTCTTCGTCGATGCTTGGGCCCCCATCGCTTTGGTTCGCTTTGGTTTGGGGTTAGCGTGCTGTGTGAATCCACATTATGAATTGACACACGTTGTGTTGGGGAAACCAGGATAGGTCATTTTCCATACCGTGGGAACCAGTATTGGTGGGTCAGTAACGATGCATGGATTTAGTCCTGCAATCTCATTTTAGCCTTTAGGAATATGACCAAAACCGGCATCAGAATTTCCATTGCTAAGCAAGACAGTATTTAATTGACTCCCAGCTGATTTTATGACCTGCTTTTGGCACGGTTCTTAAGCTGTTGTTAAGTGACTCGCACAGTCGTTAAGCAAATCCAGCTTCCCCCATTAACATTGCTTGTCGGTGGCCAGCTGGGAAGGTCACAAATGGCAATTACGCGACCTCTAGGACACACTAACCGTCCTAAATACGAGTTGCCAACCGCCTGAATTTTGACCGCATGATCATGGGGATGCGGCCACGGTTGTAAGATTGAGACCCATTCATAAACCATTGTTTGTCACCATGGCAACTTCGAAAAAGTCCCGGAGCAAATGGTTGTAAGTTAGGAGTCACTGTAAACTACATCCTTTTCGAAGTTCTCCAAGATAATTCAGAAGCTGAGTTGTCTTTTGCTCGGGTGAAAGTGGCTTTTTTTAAAGAGAGGTTTGGTTGTGTGACTCGTTGTGGAATCTCACACGATTGTCGCATCCACCCCGGGTCCGAAAGATCTGTAAAATCTCACGGCTGTTGAATTCACCAGTACGTTCTCCTCTGCTCTGTCTAACCCAGAAGAAAAAGTTGGACGGAGTCTCTTCTCTTGCTGTTTTACTGTGTTGTAAATAACCCTTTGGCTGACATCCATGTCCTTCTGCTCTTTCGTTGTGGCATCTCCAAGAAAGAGGAGGAAAAAAAAATGTAAACAGGACACTTTGGGGTTGTCTTGGGGGTGGAAAAAAATACGTGTTCTCCGTGACCCGCAGAGGAGAAGACGACAGAATTCTGTTTTATGGCATTATTATTTTCCCTTATTCCATCAAGTGATTAGGAGAAGAATATTTCAAATGCAATCATCCTAATTCTTTCCTCCCCCCCTTTTTTTTTTAAGCGATGAGGATTCAGCCAAGATTTGGTCTCCTTGTTCCTGCGCCAGTTGGCAATTAAATAAGTTCCTTCTTTTTTAAAGGGAAAAAGAAAAGAAACCCAAAATTTGCTTTATTGTAGACGCAGAGGCTTTGGGGGGAAAATAAATTAGCCGTCTTGATGAGCAGTATAAAATCTCTACTTCAGTTGCTTTTACGAAAATGGCCTGCAGATTTTTAAATATTGTCTTTACTACCCTTCTGAGCAGCGTTGTAGCACTTGAGATAGGAAATCCAGAAAACTGGGGGGGGGGAAAGCTTGGTGAAAATAATTTTGCTCCAGAGTTGGGTTTCTCCAGCATCGGACGGGACCAATGCAACTGATTACAAATTGGACAGAGAAATTCATTTTCAGTTCATTTAGTGACTCTTCAAAGTTATGATGGCGCTGAGAAAAGTGACTTCTGACCGTTTTTCACACCTACAACCACTGCAGCCTCGTGATCACAATTCGGACGCTTGCCAGCTGACTCACGTTGACGACGGTCGCAGTGGCCCGGGGTCCCCTTTGGCGACCTTCGGACAAGCAAAGTCAGTAAGGAAACGAGGTTCACTGAACGACGGTGCGACTAGCTTAACAACTGCGATGATTCGCTTAACAACTGGAAAAATCAAATGGGGCAAAACTCACGTCACAAACGTCTCGTTTAGCAAAGGAAATTTGGAGCTCAGTTGTGGCTGTAAGTTGAGTGTTTAAAGCGGCATTTTCCACTGTGGCCGTAAGCCGAGGACTACCTGTAATTAATTGCAAAGGATAAAACCAACCTTCCGTGCAACGTCTGACAGCTTTAGTCAATACTCTCCAGCCTGCATCCTTTCCTTTTTTTAAATCCTCCTTTATGTCCTCAAAACAAGGAAAGAATAAAAGCTCTGTTTATAAAACAATTCCCCCTCCTCTCCACAAAGCAAGGCACGGGATCTGTTAAGCTAAAATTAAAATTATCAACCAGGCAAAACAATCGTGACTTAAACATAGCTCAGGCCAGTGTTTACAGTCATCATCGCAATAACCTTGAAGCCGGTATAAAATTTGGACACCGTAAAGGCGATTTTCTCCTCTGCGTCTGACCAGCTCTCCTAAGGTAGACAGGGCTGGGAGAGGAGGCTTGCTGGTCCCAAAAGCTGGATTTCCAAGCATGGGAGATGATTTGCACGCACACACCCTCCCCAAGGAGGCCGATTGTGCATTAAGGAAGAAACACAGAAGTTTTCCAAAGGCCGCTTTGCCTCACATTGGAGTTGGCAGTGCCGGCAAAGTAGAATCTTTTTCTGCATTAAAGGTTGCCATGCACTTCTGGATCGATGCCCAGAGAAAAGTTTGTCCTGCTTTGTTTGCAAACTCTGGGGGTTGGATCCTGTCCAGGGCAATTCCCTCCCTGTCCCTGATGAGGAAGAGATTGGATAACCCATTTGCCTGAAATGGTAGAGGGTTTCCTGCCTGAGCAGGGGGCTGGACTAGAGGACCTCCAAGGTCCCTTCCATGTCTGTCATTCTATGAAGATCGGCTTAAATTCCACCCTCCCTGTCTGCACCCTCCAAGCAAAACCATTTGTCTTCAGCTCCAAACAGAAGCAGGAAGGGCTGAGTAGCCAGTATCATTTGCTAGTTTTCAAAAAGAGATTGAACAAGCATTGGTCTGAAATGCTGCAGGGTTTCCTGCTTGAGCAGGGGGTTGGACTAGAGGACCTCCAAAACCCCTTCCAACTCTGTTGTTCCGGTTTCCATGGGTGGGCTTTCTCTCGGACTGGAAATGACCAGATAAACCAGAACAATTCAACAGCCCCTTTACATTTGCATCCTGAACAGATGAAGAGAAAGGGAACAAATCTCTTTCTAAAAGAAAAGCAGAATTCTGCGTCTGGATTATATTCTTTTCGGTAATCATCTTACGCTGACAATAGGACCCAGCCCTGTTTCCAGCATATTATAAAGTAATAGCCTTCCATTCACAGGGTGACAACAGGCCATCCGTTAATTTTAAGAAATGATCACCCTGGCTTTTCAATAAAACAAACCACCTGTCCTCACTTTTTCACTCGCCCGCCCAGGATACAAAACAGACGATCCCATGAACGCGTCCTCACCGTTTTGGACAAGAAACATTTCAGAGCCTTCTATGGTTTCCACCTGTCTGGCAGGTGAAGGATGGAGAGCTGCCCCCCCCCCGCCTTTCTGCATATTTTAAATCCTACCGAGGGACACGGTTAGAAAAATATATTTAGCATTTGATGCTTAAAGGCTGGCCAACCCCCCCCCCTCCCCTAAAACGATTGAAAAGTACAACAGCTTGTTTAGTGACCGTTTGAAGTTGCAACGGCACTGAAAACGGCGACTTACGACCGCTCTTCAGGCTTATGACCATTCCAGCATCCCCGTGGTCAAGTGATCAAAATCCTGACGCTCGGCAACTGACTCATATTTATGACGGTCGCAGTGTCCCGGGGTCATGTGATCCCCTTTTGTGACCTTCTGATAAGGAAACTTAATGGGGAAGCCAGATTCACTTAACAACCCGTCTTACTATCTTTAACATCTGCAGTGATTCGCTTAACAGTGAGTTCTAGTTCCATCTTGGGCATGAAAGCCGGCTGGGTGACTTTGGGCCAATCTCTAGGAGACGGTGAGTTCTAGTCCCATTTTGGGCACAATGGCTAAGCCCTTCTCTCTCAGCCGACCCACCTCCCAGGATGACAGTTGTGTGGAAAAGAGGAGGAGGAGGAGAGACTCTTAGATACATTTGCCACCTTGAATTATTTGTGGGGAAAAAATAATAAAGGAGGGATTAAAAACAAATAAATAACCCACCTTGAAAAAGACGCCACTGGGAAGATCATGGTTACCTGACAGCATAATGGGGACAAAGAAAGAGAAACCAGAAATACATCCCCCGTGTATTTCTCGCATCTTGAAACAGCTTAAACGGCTTGTTGCTTGAGGAAAGTAAATATATCTGAGAACAGATGGAGCCTTCTTAACCATCAAAACTTGCTAACAGACACTTGAAAAAATGCCTTTACACTCTTTTTTTTTTTTGTGGGGGGAGGAAGGCATTTTAAAATAACACAAGAAATAGTTTACTGCTGCTTCTCTTCCAAGCATGGAAAAACGCAGAGGAATGATGAGGTTCTAGGAACATCCCTAAGCATCTATTATTATTATTTGTGTGTGTGTGTGTGTGTGCCAACCTCACAAAGGGCACCTGGTCTCTCCACAGCCTCTCCTGAACTTGAAGGAATCATGGGTTTCAAATGCCTCCCAGCGCTACGTTGGATTGTCTAGGTTATATTTGCAATAGGAACAATAGTAATCACTAAATATGGCAAGATGATTCCTCTTAGCCGGGCTGTTTATATTACGGGAGAGTCGGAATCCGTTCGTGCCAGACGGTGATCTGTTGGCGTAAAGAAGTGCTTCCTCGGAAAAGGCAACGCGTGGATCCGAGCTTCTCCGGCACTCTGGTTTCGAAGGTTGACCAACCGTAGAGTTGCCACTGAAAACGATGTTTCTTCTGTAGTTCTTGGGCGTCTTCTGGAGATGTTAACCTCCCTTAAGGCCAACGAAGCTTGCTGAGCGACGGTGAGTAACCTGGCTTGTCTCTCTGGGTTTCCCAAGATCTCAACCAGCATGGATCATCCGAGGTGTGCTAGGATCACAAGGCTTTGGGGAGAAGGTCCAAGGACCATCTCTGTTTTGCTGGCCAAGAAAGGACCCCTAAAAGACGGAGGGAAGATGGACTTCAGCTACGCTTTGATATAACCTGGGGTTGTGCGTGGAGGGTTTTCCCCGTGAGCTTGAAGTCAGAGGAGAATTACAGCCTGAGAAATGCAGTTCTGCTAGTCCTTAAATTCAGTTTTAACTTTTGCCAGTTGAACGTGAAAGTTTGGCTTTTCAAAAGAGAGGAAGATCGTTTGAAGACTGCCAGAGACTTCGAGTTTCTGATTTTGAGTTTCTTCCAGAACTTCCAATCCCCAGAAGATGTAGAGATCGGGGAAGCTGCGTATCAAAAGCATCTCTTGTAGGGACTTGCTATCACGTGTACATAAAACAGGAAGGGAGAACATCCCAGCTGGCCCAGAATTTCTGTGGCCGAGCAAGATGTTCATCAAGTTTTGCCCCGTGTTACAACCTTTCTTGCCGGAGTTGTTAAACGAATCACCGCAGTTGTTAAGCCAGCAACACGGTGGTTCGGTGAATCCGGTTTGCTTGTCAAGAAGGTCTCGGATGTTGATCGCACGACCCCCGGGACACTGCAACCGTCATAAATATGAGACGGTTGCCAAGAGTCCCCGAATTTTGATTGTGTGACCACGATTATGCAGTAGTGTGAAAAAATGGTCACTAGTCACTTTTTTCAGTGCTGTTGTGACTTTGAATGGTCATTAAACGGACGGTTCTACGTTGGGGACGGAGTGTTGTTGTAATTTTGAACAGTCACTAAACAAATGGTTGTAAATTGAGGACTATCTGCACTTATGTTCAGAATAATAAGAATCATAGAGCTGGAGGTCTTCCAATCTGAGCCCCTGCTCAAGCAGGAGACCCTTAATCAATGAGAATAGAGCTGGAAGGGACCTTGGAGGTCTTCTAGTCCAACCCCCTGCTCAAGCAGGAGACCCTCAATTAATGAGAATAGAGCTGGAAGGGACCTTGGAGGTCTTCCAGTCCAGCCCCCTGCTCAACTCTGGACAAGTGGCTGCCCAGGCTTTGCTTAAAGACCTCCAGTGATGAAGCACCTACAACTTCTAGTGGCAAGTTGTTCCACTGGTTGATTGTCCTCACCGTCAGGAAGTTTCTCCCTTAGTTCCAGGTTGATTCTCTCCTGGATGAGTTTCCATCCGTTGCTTCTTCTCCTGCCTTCGGGCGCAACCCAACCGCCTTTACCCAACCCAACAGGCGTTGAAAAGGGCCTTGGTCAAGTCAAAACAAGGCCCAAGGGTTGACCTTGCATCCCATCCCCGCCGGCAAATTTGCCTCTGGTCTGGAGGGCTCCGGGCGGGCCCCAATGAAATCTCGAATCCGAGGTCACCCTCCTGACCTTGCCAGCCTTCGGAGGGCAGCCCTGGGAGGGATCCAGCTCCGTGTCTCTTCCCTCCTAGTGTGACCTAACAGCTGCCCGGCTCGGATTGACAGATCTCTGCTCGGTCCTTTGCAATACAAAAGGGATTGTAAAAATATCTCTCGGCCGCTCAAAGTAGATCTCTCGCTTATGACACATGCTAGTTATTTTGGGCACACTGGGGCTATTTTTACGCCCGATGCCTCTCGGTTTGGCATTACTATGGGAACGGCGTGGTGGGTAAAGGTGGAGGACGGTGACCCTGACAGATGTTGATTGAAGTTCAGCCTCCCCGGATCTCGGCTTCTCAGCGCTTGCTCTCCGGGGGATTGCCGGCTCAATGTTTGCAGGGAGCGATAGCGTCTCGGGTGGGGGTTGGGTTGGGGAGGGGGAGGTTTAGCAATGGGGGGGGGGGCTGAGTCACGACTGCCAAAGCGGTGGCATCCCCCTTTTTAGAGCCCGCCGCCGTCGCCAAAGCGACAGAGAGGGATCGGGTTGCAAAACAGGGGAGGCTCACCTGGGCCCGCCTGAGTCTGGCGGGGGAGGCTCTGTAGGAATTGCCAGAGAGGTGGTGGTGAGCAGTGGTCAGATTCGGCTACCTTCCCAGCCAACACCCCCCCCCCAATTTACAAAACGAGGAGCCTTAAAGTGTATTTGAACCCTTCCTCCCTCCCTTTCTGTCTCCCTTCCATTCATCTTTTTCCTTCCTTCCTTGGTCTCTCTTCCTTTCCTTCCTTCTTCCTTCCTTCCCTCTCCTTCCTTCCTTCTTTCGCTCCCTTCCTCTCATTTCCCTTCTTTTTGCCAACCTATCTCTCCTTCCTTCCTTCCTTCTTTCCTTCCTTCTTTCCACTCTCTCCCTTACATTCATCTTTTTACTTCTTTCCTTCCCATCCATCCACTTTCTCTTTGAACTGTAGTAATAGTTAGCAACGAAAGGCAAATTATATTAAAACTTTAAAACGGACAGAGGAAAAAAATAGAGGAAAAATTAAACCCTTCCACCACCTCTTTCTCCCTTGGAACAAGTTTAACTAGTTAGAAAAAAAAAAGGGGGGGGGGAACCAAACGAAACAAAAACAAAGGAGAAAAAATGAGAAAAACGTGCCTCTCTCTTTGGGCTTTTTAAAAACAATAACAACACACGTAGAGAGAAACCAGCTCCAAAAGGTCCCAAATCTCAGGAAAAACGCGACCCCTCTTCTTCCATAGGGCACGTAATCCCCCTTTCGTCCCTTCTGAAAATCTCAGCTTTTAATTGGTGGGAGAAGAAAGTAGGTCAGCTCTCAAACTGTGGACGTCATCCGAAACTAGGTCCTGCTTTGGTTTCCCCTCTTCTCGGACGTAATTTGAGGTTCTTAATTCCTTGGTGGATCAATTCGGGGACGGACACACGTGTAGCGTGCTCGAGGCCATGCATGTTCCTGCCTTGCCATCGTTTCTTCCTTTTAATTCTATCCTGCAGCTTGTGTGTGGCTGCCCTACTCATTCAACCAGAAACAAGCAAGCAACCTTCTCTCCCCCCCCCCCCCAGTGAGAGGCCAGTTAGTTCAAACCTCAAGGTAGTCCTCGACTTACGGCCACCATTGGGACGGTGGTTTCCCTTGCTAAACAAGGCGGCTGTAAAATGAGGCATGTCCGATTTTAAGACCTTTTTCTGCCACGGTTTTTAAGTAAATTGCTTTGGCCCTTAAGTGACTTCGGCTGTTAAGCGAATCCGGCTTTCCCCCGTTGACTTTGCTTGTCATAAGTACGTGCCATGGGGATGCTGCCATGGTCGTAAGTTTGAGGACCGGCAGAAAGTCATGTTTTGACTCCCATTGTAATTTCAAAGGGCTCCTGAATGAATCGTTGTAAGTCAAGGGCTGCCTGCATGGATTTCAACCCTCTTCAGGGGGGTGGG
>JANHFL010165428.1:0-10381 GCA_032468155.1 Oxyrhabdium leporinum
TGGCAACCAATGCAGCTCGCGCAGGAGTGGGGTCACCCGGACAAACCGGGAAGATCCCATAACCACCCGCGCGGCCGCATTCTGCACCAGTTGAAGTCTCCGGATGCTCCTATTAGGGAGCCCCATGTAGAGGGCGTTACAGTAGTAGATGCTTTGTAGCCAAATTTGGGTACCAAATTACTTGATAAGCAAAAACGAGAATGCTGCCGTGGGCCTGCAAGTGGATTTAAAGAGACCAGAATATAAGAACGATACGACAAAAGAAGCCACAATGGAAATGAAACCAGCTGACTTCTTAACAGGCTTTTTATCTTAAATTTACAAAGGGTTCAACTCATGACGTTGCTCCTGGGAGGCGACAAAGAGAAGATGAGAAGAAACCAGTTTGTGAGACATTATTTGACAGGATCAAAGATCAAGAAAAGTAAATGGAAGGAATTCAAAGTGGATCTATTTGATCAGGGTTAATAGATATGCTGTGGCTTCTGATAGCTATTAATGGAATTTGATTGTGACCAAAGGCTTATAAATGGGGAGAAATAAGCAGTTTTTGACAATCTGCTTATAAATGGGGAGAAAATTACGTTGCTGTATTTCTTAGAGAAAGTGGTAAATGTAATACAAAAGAATTTAAGTTTAAAATATGTGTTTCTCTTTCTGGTAGTTCTTAGTAGAATTTGATTGATTTGAACTGAGCAATGTGTTTTTAAATTTGATTATTGTTATGGGAAGAAGCATTTTTTTAAAGAAATAAAAAAAATTAAACATTAGAGAAGACATTAAGTTACCAAAGTTGTTTATGCTTCTCTGGTGGGATAGAGGGATCATCTTTCCTATATCTTAATTTCATTTTAGTTTCTTTGCCCTCTTATTTTTCTTGACTTTTTCTACTTTTCATGGTCTGTGTCAGAGTTTCAATGCAAAAATAAAAGGCTAATAAAAACAATTACAAAAGAAAATGCAACGGTCCTGGTAACGGATCTCAGTGAATCGGAGTCTCTCTCCAGCTACAAGCAAACATGGACGGGCCCTTTGAAGGCTGCGCCATCTCTGGGAATCATTTTCTGCTGTGGGAATAGATGTTCGCATCAGCTTGAAGCCAGCCAAGACATCTGCGCTGAGCGGCAAACTTTCTTGCAAGGCGCTGAAGGAAGGGAAGGACTAAATATTTGGAACTATCTGTCAGATGGATCTCGACAGACTTGAACACTGGGCCCTGTCTAACAAAATGAAATTCAACGTAGAGAAAAGTCACACCTGGAGTACTGCATCCAGTTTTGGTCAGCACACTATAAAAAAAGATGTGGAGGCTCTAGAAAGAGTGCAGAGAAGAGCAACCAGGATGATTAGAGCTTAAAACCTACGATGAATGGTTGCAGGAACTGGGCATGGCTAGTCTAGGGAAGAGAAGGACCAGGGGAGACAGGAGAACATCTTCCAATACTTGAGGGGTTCCCAACAGAGAGGAGGGGGTCAAGCTATTCTCCAAAACACCCGAAGGCCAGACAAGGAAGAATGGATGGAAATTGAGCAAGGAGAGATTCAACCTGGAAATAAGGAGGATTTTTTTGACGGTGAGAACAATCAACCCATGGAAGAGAAGTTGCCCTCGGACGTTGTGGGAGCTTCATCACTGGAGGCTTGTCTAAAATTCTTGCCCCATTGGAAAAGGCCCCAATCCACATTTCAAGGGACTATTTGCAAATTTCTCTGTGTGTTCCTCGCATAGCATTAAAAAGGGAAGCAGGATGAATAAAGTTGAAACCAGTGCTTATTACTTTTAGAAGATTTTCCTCATTGCAGACAGTGATGAATCAATAGGGACAGGACAATTCTGCATAAATTGCAATACTGTGTGTGTGTCCCCCCCAAAAAAAATAATAATAATAATCAGGAAGCCTTTTCCATGATGTGTTATGACCAAGGACTCATTGCACTTAAGCAAGATGTCCTTTTTTCGGAAGCTCAAATGGATCAATCTTCCCTACCGAGGAATATTTTTTCTGAGCAATCAGGCCCTTTTTTAAATCCAGCAAGAAACCCACCCCTGAACTCCAGAGAGTACCAGTCACAGCATGCTTTCATGTCCTCCTAGCAGATACAAAAAAATCTCTAAGATTGTGATCTTGTGGAATAGGATCTGTTGCATCCATAGCCCATGTATGCTGCATCTTCTATGAGGACAGAAGGACCCATCTAATCACTCCTTGTTTAACATACTGTCCAGGTAATTTCAATTTGTTCTATCTACAGTTATTAGATTAACACAATTGGAAGGGATCTTGTTGGTCATCTAGTCCAACCCCCTGCCCAAGCACCATTTCTGACAGAGGGCAGTCCAGTCTCTTCTCGAAAGCCTCCAGGGATGAAGCTCCCACAACTTCTGAAGGCAACTTGGTGTACATTTAAAGTGACAATAAAGTTTTATTCTATTCTATTTTAAAGTTTAGATTAGAATATATTAACAGAGTTGGAAGTGTTTGCTTAATGACCACCACAAAAAAACCAAAAAAAAAACCCGTTCATACAATTGGGTCAGTCATCTACAGGAGGTTCTCGACTTACAACAGCAGCCCTGTTGCCCCGTGATTCAAAATTCAGGCACTTGGCCACTGACTCATATTTATGACGGTCGCAGTATCCCGGGGTCATGCGATCCCCTTTTATGACCTTCTGACACGCCAAGTCAATGGGGACGCCGGATTCATTTAACAAATTAGTGTGACTAATTTATCAACTTGCAGTGGTCCGCTGAAGAAGAAACGTAAAGTGGGACAAAACTCACTGAACAAACATCTCGCTTAGCGACAGAAACGTTGGGCTCCGTCGTGGTCGTAAGTCGAGGACTTAACTGTACTTTGCAGGAGGAGAGAATGATCTCACTTAGAAACGGGGGCCAGGAGGGAGGATCTCCTGGCACGAAACATGCAAAGCTTTTTTCTGAGCTGGGTGGGGCGTTTCTTAAATGGATTTTTTTCCTTCTCTGGGGTTTTTTTTTTTTCCCTTTCTCTCCCTCTGTTTTGTTATTTTTTGGGGGGGCTTTTCTGCAAGGGGTTATCGAGACAAAGATGGGCCAGACCCCCAAGACGGAGAGATGGAAACAGCCTCCGAGGAAGGACTCAAAAAGCTTTTTGCAAATCTCCTGCAGCTGCCAAGGGTTCCCGGTATATATATTTATATATATATACGGGATTAAAAAAGGGGAATAAATGAATAATTCAAAGGAAAGCAAGAGAATGAGAGAAACATGAAACAACAGGCATTTTTAAAGCATGATCTTAAGGCGAAATGCAGGCGTAAACACCATATGTAATATTTCTAACCAGAGATACACAAAGTCCTCGACTTAAGAACACAATTCAGAGCAGGCCTCCCCTTTTCATACAGAAGATATTTGGAAGCCCTCATGGCTTCCTTCACATCGCACACTAAACGGGGCCCAATTTTAAGCAGAATTGGATGTACCTGGCATATGGTGTGAAATTGAATTTAATCTCTTCGGTGAGTTTACGTTTTGGTGGTTGGTGCAGAGTAAAAACATAGTTTCTCTCATCGGATGAAAGATGTTGTGGTAACACAACTCAGGTTAAAGCAAAGGACAAAATGCAAAACTCTTTGGCTGTGGAAGTTCTTTGTTATTTGCAGGCTGGGTGCACACAACCTGTAAGTCGGTTACTGAGTTGTGGGAACCAGTCTTGTGTGAGTTCATTTGTCTCATTCAACAACCATTTCTATCCTAGGTAGAGGCAGATATTTCTCTCTCTGGGCACGATGAGAATTTATCTGCTCAATGAAACTCCGTACTGGCGACAGGAAGGGCATCCGGCCAGTAAACACTCAGCTCCATTCAGTTGCCCAGACTCCACTGGCAACAGATTATGGGTCATTAAAAGAAGATGATGATGATGATTCAAAAACCATTTGTGTACAGGTAGTCCTCGACTTACAAGCATTTTGCAACTGCTTGAAGTTACAATGGCACTGGGAAAAAAATGACTTATGACCGATCCTCGCACTTACAGCCGTTATTATCCCCATTGTCGCATGATTAAAATTCGGACAATTGACAACTGGCCAGTACGCACAACGATTGCAGCATCCCGTGGCCATGGGGTCCTCATTTGCAATCTTCCCACCCAGATTCCAATAAGAAAGTCAATGGGGGAGAGAGGAATTGGCTTGATGACCATGTGATTCACTTAATAACTGCAGCGATTCACTTAACAACCAGGGCAAAAAAAAGGTCACAAAAGCCGTACAAATTACTTAACAAGCTTCTCACTTACCAAATCCCAATTGTGCTTGTAACGCATGAATACTGCAGAAAAATATATTTCAACCTAGACAATTTTAAGACAGGTGGAGTTCAACTCCCAGAATTCCCATGCTGGCTGTAGAACTCTGGGAATTGAAGTCCACCCGTGTTAAAATCCCTCAGGTTGAGAAACACTGCTAGAGTAAAGCAGGTAGCTCTCAACTTACAACAGTTTGTTTAGTGACCGCTTAGTTACAAAGGCACAGAAAAAAAAAAGTGATTTATGACCATTTTTCACACTTGCGGCCATCCCCATGGTCACATGCTCGAAATTCAGACGCTTGGCAACTGACTCATATTTATAATGGTCGCAGTGTCCCAGGGTCAGGTGATCCCCTTTTACGACCTTCTGGGGCAATCAGATTCACTTAACAAGGGCAGTGATTCACTTAACAACTGCGGCAAGAAAGGACATCAAAGTAGTGACCAAAACTCATTCAGCAAATTTCTCACTTGGCAACATACATTCTGAGCTCAGTTGTGGTCGTACCTCTACCTGTAACGTTGACCAATCCGAGTTGTGGGTGTTGTGTGAAACAAACCAAGCTGTGTCCTTGTGGGGGTCACTCTCAGTAAAGTTTATTCTTCTTAGGCCAGATCCTTTGAGGGTGGAGGGGGGGGGAAAGGGGGGGGATCTGTTTTCCTCCGCATCAGCTATGTCTCATCCTGAATTGTGTAGATCACCAGATCGTTACGGAGAGCCACCTGCCGACACATCCGCTCACCCTGCAGCCTTCCGCTGGCCATGACCACTTTGTGTTTGCGAAGTTTGTACAACAACGTGACCAGATCCTCCTCCGTTTGCCCGAGGGATCTCAGCCTGGATTGTATGTTGCAGTGACGCCGAGGAGGAGACGAATCCTGGGCCGGGATCTTGCCCCAGTCTCTGATCTGCAGATCAAAATAAACAAGGAAGCGGATCCCGCCTTTCAATAAATGCAGAATTTCAACGGGAGGTGAACAGTTTGCGGGCCAGGAAATTATTATCTTCCTTTTCCTGGCATGTGGTCTGTCCCAAACCATCCTGGATTATTATTATATTTTTTTTCTTTTAATCTTTGGGCACTGCGGGTTTACAGATGACAGATGAACAGAGTTGGAAGGGACCTCGTAGGTCATCTAATCCAACCCTCCACCCAAGCGGGAGACCCTACACCATCTCTGACAGAGGGCCGTCCAGTCTCTTCTTGAAAGCCTCCAGGGATGAAACTCCCACAACTTCTGAAGGCAACTTCTGTTCCATTGAATTGATTGTTCTCACTGTCAGAAAATTCCTCCTTATTTCCAGGTTGAATCTCTCTCCTTGATCAGTTTCCATCCATTATTCCTTGTCTGGCCTTCGGGTGCCTTGGATAATAGCTTGACCCCCTCCTCCTCCTCTCTGGGGCAGCCCCTCAAATATTGGAAGGCTGCTCTCCTGTCTCCCCTGGTTCTTCTCTTCACTAGACTAGCCATGTCTTCTGTCCATCCATGGTTTGCTCAGATGTCTTCCTTCCTTTGGAGAAGAGCTTGTCCCCCTCCTCTCTGTGGCAGCCCCTCCCTCAAATATTGAAACACTGCTCTCCTGTCTCCCCTGGTCCTCCTCTTCCCCAGACTAGCCAGGCCCAGTTCCTGCAACCGTCCAGCGTATGTTTCGGCCTCCAGTCCCCTCATCCTCCTGGCTGCTCTTCGCTGCACTCTTTCCAGAGCCTCAGCATCTCTTTCTCCATTGTGGCGACCAAACCTGGATGCAGCATTCCAGGTAACCTCGTTTCCTGCCAATGTGTGAAACTGCCTTAACAAGGCATCCTGGTTAGCTGCCATCTCCGTATCCCAGTGAAGTCACATTCTGCCCTTCGTCTTCCTTAGCTGACCTGCTGAGCGCTCACCGTTTCAAGGGATTAAAAATTAAATCCTCGGGGATTTTTCTCCACACCAGGTTTTACACGGCTCCCTATTTCCCCCTGCAATTCATGTGTTGTTTTTTTCTTTAAAGCTAAAGGTTTCCCCCGGTATCTTTTCTCATACTGGAGATGTTCCATTCCTTCCGTTCTCCTTTCGTTCCAGTGTTTTTCAAAACTGGCAACTTTTAAAGACGTGGAGATTTCAACTCCCAGAGTTCCCCAGCCAGCGTTGGAAGTCCACACATCTTAAACTGGCTGGGGAATTCTGGGAGTTGAAGTCCATGTTGTAAAACTGGCTGGAGAATTCTGGGAGTTGAAGTCCAGACATCGTAAAACTGGCTAGGGAATTCTGGGAGTTGAAGTCCATGTTGTAAAACTGGCTGGAGAATTCTGGGATTTGAAATCCAGACATCATAAAACTGGCTAGGGAATTCTGGGATTTGAAGTCCAGACATCATAAAACTGGCTGGGGAATTCTGGGAGTTGAAGTCCACACATCTTCAAGTGCCAAGGTTGAGAAAACTCTTAAGCTACGGGATGAGACAGGCCAGGTTTCAGACTAGCAGTAGCCTCAGCAACCTGGTTTGACCCGTTTTCTTGTCTGTGTCCCCTTCTCTCTCTCTCTCTCTCTCTCTCTCTCTCTCTCTCTCTCTCTCTCTCTCTCTGTGTGTGTGTGTGTGTGTGTGATGGCCATTAAGTGAATCCACACACGTTCAGCAAACGGCATAGTCGTTAAGTGCAAATCTATTGTTTTGAATGGGCATATTATGCCTGAAATGCAGGCCACGTGATCGTAGAGGGAGGGTGGCCTGACACGTTATGTGACTGTCGCAAGAGCTCTACAGGCTGTAAAGGTAACTCAGCATTTCCAATATTAGGCTAATCTGCAACTTGTCTTACCACAGATTGTAGAGGGCCCCTGCCTTCCCTTCCCCCCCAATGCCTGGCCATGAATCACAGGGTCTTTGTCTCCTTCGGGGCTGAACTGCAGCAGAAGCAAAACCCGATAGAGAGCAGAGCAGGTCCCCGTGGAGAGCAGCGGCAACCACACAGGCAGCTCTTTCCCAACTGCTCTCGGTTTGCGCAAGGGAGAAACCGCCTCTTTGGGCTGCATGGTTCAGCCTCTCCCTTCCAAGCCTACCTGCTTCTTCGGCTTGCAGGTGCCTCTCCCTGTCCTGGGCATGCAAAAACACAGGAACAGGTGGAGATGGATGTCCTTCCCTCTTCAGACAGGTGGATAAAAGGAGTGGATGGAGGACAGATTGTTTCTTCTGCCTTGTATCTCTAAGGCAGTGTTGGTGAACCTTTTCGGCACTGAGTGCCGAAACGGGAGCACCGGAAACCGGAAGAGCAGCTCCCCGGCATGCATGCATGGGCCAGGAAGCTGAGTTTCCGCTTTCCAGTGCGCGCATGCGTGCCAGCCACCTGGTCTTCCAGTTTCCGCCGCTCCTGCACACATGAAGAACAGCTAGCAAACCTGAAAGAGCGACGGGCGACAGCTGGCGTGCCCAGAGAGATGGCTCTGCATGCCACTTCCGGCACGCGTGCCATAGGTTCGCCATCACGGCTCTAAGGGCTCGAATGTCCCCCAAAAGTTAAATGGTCGTGTCAGAAGAATTATCAGGGTTGCTTCAATACCTTATCAAGGACAAACCCACTGTGATGACCACTGGCTCAGGTGACTTCGAAGGAGGTGAGGATTGGTTACTTGGACTTTCCATGGCTCTAGAGAGGCCTCCCAAAGAAATGTAGACCTGATTGCTGAGGACAAGCCCAACCTCCTCCTGAGGACAGAATGAGAGCCACCCCTACAAGGCATTCTCTGAGCAAAGACCCTGAGAGACCGTCTGGAGAGACACAATGACCAGTGCTCAACTTCATCATACTTGTAGAAGAAAGCCAAGGGCCTGACTGGGTACAACACAGAAGCACACATGAAGCACCTGGGCTAGGTTTATACCTAGCGTAGGCTCCCGTGGTGGGCTGGTTGGAATTCGGCATGCTTGCAATCACAACCAGGGTAAGATCATCCAAGCCATGGACTGATGACCAAGGGAAGAGTGGAGACAGCAAGTCTTTGACAGAACAAAATGTTATAAGTGAAGTCTCTCAAGATGCCAGCACCCCAAGAGTAATCGGGGGTCCAGGATGGGGGAATCTGCAATCTGGAATATTCTTGGGGTGGCAGCCTGGTTCCTGTTCATCCTTGCGCCCAGGGGGAACGGAACATATTCCCTGAATGTGGCTTTTGGCAACAGGCAGCCTTTTCTCTCTCCCTATCCTTTCACTAACATTTCCCTTCCATCCAACCCCTTTGCTTCCAACTGCTCCAGCTCCCATCAGCCCCAGCCAGGACAAGGAAACTCCTCTGGAACATCCGCTGGGACAGTAACTTCCCTTCTCATCGCCCTCAAAGAGTTTGGAGAGCTGCTGTGAGCCTCTGTCTTCTGCTAAGCCAACATATACACAAGGAAGAGGGGAAATAATGCCATTGCTTTTGTACTGGTTTCTGTGTTGCGGTTTTATTCTCGGAGTCATCAAGAACGAGTTGGGCAGCCATATACATTTTCTGGAAAAAAAAAGATACATAAAATGTCTTCCCTTTTCTACAATTCCATTCCAATTTGGGTGTATCGTTACGTTAGAGCAAGGGTGTCAAACTCGATTTCATTGAGGGCCGCATCAGGGTTGTGTTTGACCTCAAGGAGCTGGGGTGGGTATGGCCATGGTGGGAGTGGCCAGCTCGACGTCACTCATGTCAGGGGCACCTGTGGTGGCCCGAGTGCTCTGCCAGTGAAAATGGGCTCCCGAGCTCCGTTTCCTGCTGCGACGGCCTCCTGCAACCCTCTGCCGGTGAAAACAGAGCTTGCGGGGGAGCCACACACAGCCTGAGTAAGCTCCGTTTCCAGCTGCGACGTCCCCCTGGAAACCTCTACCATAGAAAATGGAGCTTGGGGCAGCTGCATGCTGACCTCTCGACCTGTTTTCACTGGCAGAAACACTGCGACCTGGTCCTTTGCTGTTTCCAGGGCAGCCCCGCAGGCCAGATCTAAGCACCCTACAGTCCAGATCTGGCCCCCAGGCCTTGAGTTTGACACCCCTGCGTTAGAGGGTAAATCCCTTGAGTTCAAAGTTTCCATATAAAATGGATTCTCCAGCTGCTTATCCAGATACAGCACTGAAAGAAATGAGGAAATAGGTGGACAGGGGTTGCACTTGCATAACCAGTAGCAATAACAACAGCATTTAGATCTATATACTGATCCACAGAGCTTTACCGCACTCTCTGGGTAGTTGAAGCGGCATATTGCCCCCAACAATCTGGGTCCTCGTTTATCGACCTCAGAAGGATGAAAGGCTGAGTCAACTTTGAACTTGTCAGTATCAAACTGCTAGCAGTGCAGAGTCAGCCTGCAATACTGCATTCTAACCACTGCGCCACGAGGGCTCTTAATCATAATCAATTCATGATACGGCTTACTAAATGCAACCTATTGTGATTTTTATTATTGGTCATCTCCTACAGGAATCGACCCAGCACCCCATTTGCCACCAAACACTTTACCCTTTCAGGGATTATGTTGCAAATACCCCAATGCAGTTAGACCAATCTGTGAGTAACGCCAATGGATTTTTTAAAGTGGTTTCATTTGGACACACACACACATACACACAACATCCTTTTATCTTTGTTCACCATCATGTACAGGAAAGTTTCCAAGATTTCTTGGCAAATTTATCCAAATGTAGCACGATACATTAAAAGGTGGTGTTACGCGACACCCACAACTGTTTACAATAACTCAGTTATGGGGATTGAGCCTCACAATTGCACAGCAGAGGGGCAGGGAGTGTCTCAGTGAGGAATATGGTCTGTGATGATGTGCGTGGTTCTCACACTACACGGAATCAATCTCAGCTCTGTAGTAATTTTGCAGCGGTAGGAAAATTCTGCTTATTTATTACGAAGATGCTCTGCCTTTCTGCCAAAATGAGCCAGCTAATAATAATAAAATAGAGATTACACTGAAGTTGTAAAAATCAAAACACTTAACTTAAAAAAGGAATATACAATGCAACTCTTTTGTACTGTATGTAGTTCATCAAGCCAATTAACTGAACCAGAGACTCGGGGGGGGGGGGGTAAGAGAGCCTGCCCTGGCAGAGCCAAGGTGAGGCTGGG
>JANHFL010165479.1:0-10380 GCA_032468155.1 Oxyrhabdium leporinum
ATATTTATATAATTTGGTTAAATGATATAAATATGATAGATAACAATTTATTTGTATTGAAGGTATGATACCCACATACCACACTGTTCACACAATATGTTTGTATAAAGATTTAAAAATAAAAAAGCTTTACCCACCAAAAATGAGAGGAAAAACATCATAAAAAGAGGAACAAATTTAGAGCTGAGCCAGTGAACCAGAAAAGAGTCTCTCAGAATCTCCTTCAGATTTATAAATATAAAATTGTATGATGCTAATCACAAACCCATAGATACAAGAATTAATTTAAAAATGGAAGTCATAGAATAAAAAAAACTCAGAAGGGATATTGGAGGTCTTCTAATCCAACCCCTTGCTCGAACAGGGGAACCTATACCATTCAGGACAAATGGTTGTCCAATCTTTTCCTGAAAACCTCCAGTGATGGAGCTCAGACAACTTCTGGAAGCAAGTTGTTACATTGATTAATTGTTCTCACTCTCATAAAATTTCTCCTTAATTCTAGGTTGGATCTCTCTTTAATACCCTTCTATCTTTTACTTCGTTTCCTGCCCTCAAATGCTTTGGTGAGCAGGTTGACCCCCCTATGTGACAGCCACTCAAGTATTGTCACCCCTACTCCTTCTTATCTCTAGACTAGAAATGCCTAGTTACTGCAACAGTTCATCATATGGTTTAGACTCCAGACCCTTAACCATCTCTGTTGCTCTCCTCTGCACTCTATCTAGGGACTCAGCCATTGTTGTTTTTTCATCTTGATGACAAGAACTAAATGCATCATTCCAAGTATGGTCTTAGTTGTTCAGCATAAAGCAGTAGTATCACATCACTTAATCTTGATACAGCCACTGTTGATACAGCCTAGGACTTCATTACCTTTTTTAGCAGCTACAACATGCTATTGGCTCATAATTCAGTAGCTATCCACTAGGACACCTAGATCCATGCACAAAATCCATTTTAAAATTAGCAGTATTTGTTACCAAAATATATCTGTCATACTACCCTCTCTTTGGAACATTCTCCTCCAAGTGATTAGATTGACCAAACCTGATTTTTTTTTTAACACAAGGAGGTTGAGATTGTTCCCCTCCTTCTCCTTTGAATTCCTTTCCAAAAGGAACTAAGATTAATGGATCCATGTCAGGACCCCATACCTGCCATGGCTGCAGATTTGGAGCCCAAAAATTCTCTTTGCCCTCCTCCCTTTTCTTCCAGGATCTGGAGGAATATGCAGCATTCAAGGTATGTGCTAGAGTCTTAACAATACTGTAAAAATGGTGATCATTTTTTATTCTTTTCCCGGGATGCTGTGGTGCTTTCCAGGTGCATCTTAACCGGCCTTTCACCGAAAACTTGTGTTTTGAATAAGAACAACGATAATCCATCATGAGAGGTTCCACTAGGAGCTTGGATTCAAAGGCATCATACTCTGGTACTTTTTTCCTCTGATAAACAAAGCTCAAAATGCTATGGACATATTTGTACTGTCTTCCCTTTCTTATATGCAATTCCAAAAAAGTTGAGAGGATCCAGACTTTCCCTTCTATGTGTCCTGGCAAAGCGTCAAGTGTTAAATGAAGGGGAAGAAACCCATTGATGATGCTAACAAATTTTGTAAAGAAAACAAAGACATTGACTTGTCTCCACTTAGAGATGACATCCCTGAGAGTTTCTGTAGGTGTATCTTTCGACAATCGTTGTGATATAACAACACAAATTCTATTCCTGACAAGCATAGGAGTCAAAGCCCTCATGGAATTCTCTCCCTCCTCTGTCTCTGTAGCAAACAGGCCAATCAAGGTCCATCTGAAATGGAGGAGCAATTGGATAATTGCTGCATAGTGGACCTCTTCTTTGGGGGCCATCCGGTAGAAAAAGGGGAATTGACTTTTATCATTCAGAACCTCTGAAATAGTTGTATAACCAATCTGAAAAAGCAATGAAAAATGCTTTGTTATATTTGAGGTCAGATCAAGTCCAAAATATTAACTTTTAACATTTTCCACTTGCTTCTCATCAACTCGTTAGTTTATTATTGAATAGCCATTAGTCAATATCATGATATATAATGTAAACTACAAAATGTTAATAAGTTCTTATACAGAACAGAATAAAAGAAATAAATTAAGTAAAAAAAAAGAATAAGAATAAAAATTTATGTATCACCCCGACAATCTACTATAATTAAACTCACAAGTGCAGTTCTCACCTGAAGTATTTTCTTCCAGTGAAGGTCTGTATAATGTGCAATTTTGAACTGTTACCACACAGGAAATATGTTGTTTTAATGGTTTGTTTAATGTGTAGTCCAAGATACTGATCTCTCTCTCTCTCTGTTTTTAAACTGATATTGAAATAATAGATGTGTTATGCCTTCTAACTCTGGAGCTCCACAAATGCACCCTTCCTCACTAAAATGAACTTAGTTAAATCTTTCATATTTAAACATTGTGACTAGCTCCAATCTTGTTTGAGTAAATACCACTCTAAAATGTTTAGGCATTTCTGTGTTTAAATACTTTGTAATTTGGAAGGTACATTTCTAGTAGCTCTTCCATTTCAACATGCCAAGTTTGAACCTAATGAGGATGGATATATCTTTCTCTGCTTCAATATCCTGGATTCTTTGTGTAGCAACCTTTTAGTTTGTTTTCCAGAGACTGGGAAACCACATCTCCTAATATAATTTGTCAGTTGTACAATCCAAGAGGACTTTAAGTTAACTTTTTTTCTCTTCTAACAGAGAAAAATGTGGGAGTTGGTCAGTTTACATAGCTTAATTATTAATTAATTGTGTGCCCTGATTTTAAACAAAGAAGAAGTGGTTTAAATTCCCAAACTCAGCTCTGAAGATAGCAAAGATAATTTTGGAAGTCTGTCAGTTTACATAGCTTCAATTTTACACCACTAATTATATGCCCTGATTTTAAACAAAGAAGAAATGGTTTAAATTCCCAATTCAGCTGGGTGGGTAGCAGCTAACATTCTTTTATTCATCCCTGAGATATTTCTCAGAGGATGTAATTGGGCTTGTTCCAGTTGCATCATATTTTAAGAATAATAATATAATAACAGTTATAAGGGACCTTGGAAGTCTTCTAGTTCAACCCTATGCTCAAGCAGGAGACCCTATAATATTTCAAACAAATTTCTGCCAATCTCTTCTGAAAAACCTCCAGTGATGGAGCACCCACAACATCTGAATGCAAATAATTCCAATAATTAATTGTTCTCACTATCAGGAAATTTCTCCTTAGCTTGAATCTCTCCTTGATAAATTTACATTCATTGTTTTGTGCCCTACCTTCAGGTGTTTTAGATAACGGGTTGAATCTTTCTTCTTTATGACAGACCCTTAGATATTGGAATACTGCTAAGAACAAGAGGGTAACCTTTGCATTATTGAAAGGGCTAAGTAAGCTGGATATGTAAGATTATTGTTTTTTTTTTAATTTAAGCAATAAATTCACCCATGCCCTTGCTCTAAGTGAACTTTTTTGATGACGGGGGATCTAAGATCTTAGAAGAGAAAACTGCTCCAAAGTAAGGAGATGTGTTATTTTGCTCTATTGCCTCATCATAGGATAGATATCAAAGACTATGATGTCACTTGCCAAGGATAGTACCTTGACTTTGACTTTGAGTTATTATTAATTAGAGATTTATTATTAGAGTAGGAGCCATGTCTTCTTAAAAACCCACAAAACCCAACTTAATAATATGATACTATCAGCAAACAACAGGGTGTAACAATAGGTATTTAGCACATTATTCATGTGTACTTCAGGATTCTTAATTAGATCTGCTAAGTCAAGAATGTCCACAGTGATCTTACTTATCAGGGCTCCATTGACCCTAAATTGAATGCACACAGAAGGTTTTCGATCAGGGACAAATATCTGAGTTTTATTTTAAGGGCAATCAACTTCTTTCTTAATATTTCTGTTTACTATGCCAGGTGGTGTGCTAGAATTTAAAAGGGCAGCAAATTGCTGTTTCCCCTGACTAACATATTTGGATGTTTCAAGACAAAGCAATTGTTAATAGTTGTGTCTAAAGATTGTTTATCCTTCTGTGAAGAATGCACTTTTCATCTACCCATTCTGAATTCTCCTCAAGAGGAAACTAGCATATGTTTTAACCACAATATATACTAGAGAAATGGATCTATAATTGATAATGGATTTTTGAATTTCATTTATTTATAGCAACTATTATTGCTTGTCTCCCATCCAACTGGATATGAGATATATTATTCATATGAGTAAATGAACCTGCCAATAGAAAGCCCACCACTCAGGATATTTTTTTTAAATAGTTCGGCTGGTAGTAACTCTTTTCCAGGGTCTTTAATGTTCTTCAAATATTCCATGATGAATTTGATCATGAAAATATTAAGGTAAAAATATTTGACATGTTGGATAATATACTTCTAATATTTTAATAAAGCAGTTAATAAATTGTAATGGTCCCTATAAGTCCATAAGACATTGATGCTTTATCAACTGTAGGGGATTCTTTTCACAAATCTGGGATTTGGTCACCATTGAAGTTATCATTATTTTGGCTAAGATTTTGTACAAAATTTGACCTTCCCATCGCTGCTGCACCTTCTTTTTGTAGAATTACCCTTTGATTAGAATCTCTCTTAACTTTCAGAAATGTGCAGCAAAATCCTCAAAACAATGGGGATGGTGTCATGAGAGGATATTACTTCTTCTATTCTTGATCCTTCCCTTCTGTGGATTCCAAATCATAATAATGATATGTATAATGGCCATGGTGAAAAGTGGCTCTTGCATCAAATAGGGAATATAGGGTTGCCTCTTTCACTTGCCCATCACCACCCACCTTATTCCTTCAGATAGAGGAACACAAACAAACCTGTGGGACTTTGTAGATGCCTCCTAATGTTGACATCTGGATGGAGATTTCACTGTCGGCTGCATCGAGAAGAACCAAGAGGTTTTCCTTCCTTCCACAGCTGTAGTTGGGAACATTGGCTTTTCCAGTAGAGAGCATGTCCATCAAGGCATCTGAAGTGTAAAGTGTGCTCAAAGTGTTGTCATAAATGTTGTATCCCAGTGTGATATTGGGCAGGATCCCAGGATTCTTGTTGACCACTTGAATGGCAAAAATGAATTGTAGGGTTTTTGTAGCATCAAAAAATAACCAACTGTAAAAAAAATGCTTATGTCATCACCGCCACCATCATTGTTATCATCATTAACATCATCATCATCAAAATCAACATTTTTTTCAATTATTCCTTTTTCTCCACAACTCTAGTCTTAAACTGATCCCAAACTAGAAGCAAATGAGTCACCCATTATAATTTAATTGTTGTGAGTATTGTGAATATTATCATGGTGTAGTAGTACTGATATCCCAATAAACAGGATTCAATATTTCAATCTTTCTAGCACAACCAACATATGTGAAGAATGTGGTTTAATATGTGAATGAGCAAAGCAATTCTAAAAAGAAGTCAGTCTTATTCCTATGAAGAACTGTGTTTAATATGGACTGGAAGAGGCAACTACAACTCTTTCATTTACATCAAAAGTCATTATTCAAGAGGAGGGTAAGATCCTCCAGACTTCAGTGTCTTTCTTTCTCAGGTTCTTTCAGGGTTTAACAAAATAGCAGAGGCAAAGGACCTTGGAGGTCTTCTAGTTCAACATCCTGCTTAAGTAGGAGACCCTATAAGATTTCAGACAACTGCTTGCCCAATTCTTTTTATGTCTTATAACTTAGGAATCAGTAGAATAAGAAGCAAGGGTGATAGAAAGGCAAATGAAGAGGCTATAATGTCATCATAATAAATTACTTACTCAGTAGAAGAAATATAAGGAGCTTTATTGAACTGTAATGGCTGAAACAAAGTTATTGATGCAGTGAGAATCACATTAATGAGATGATCTCCTAGCCTGTAATAGTTTCGTGGTTTTCTTCTCTCCCGCTTCTTCAAAATTGTGGGGCATTTAGTTCTGAGCCTTCCAGAATTTATCTGGGTCAGCAAAAGCAGCACCATGAGAAGCAGAAGCATGAGGTCCATTCTTCCTTGGACTGAATCAGGAACTTCTTTGTTTCCAAACAGCAAAAGCAGTTAGAATTCAAAGTATTCTCATGAGACTGAATGCCAGTGGTTTTCCTGATTGAGACAGAGACAAACAGAGCTTCACCTGGAAAAAAAAAGAAAATACATTCAACAACATAACTCCTGCCTATCCTAAATCTTGTGCAAGGCATTCAGCACGAGTGGAAGCATTTATACTTTCCTGATGAAAGATCCCTTCAATGTTGCTTTAGTCTGATGTTTACATCAAAAGCAGCCACTGGAGAAGAAGCAGAGACATTCTCATGACCAGTATGATGATAATTTCAGTGAAAGTCAACTTCTCCTCTAGGGATCCTGAACTTCTTTCAGAGCTCCATGTGCAAAGAAGTATTTGGAAAAAAAGCATATTAGTGAAAACTCACAGATACAGCCCTGGAATCACTGTTCTGAAGCGAATCATGACCTTCCTACAAGGACATGCTCGGAAATTAATCTTGGGGGATGAAAATTCAACTAGGTGAAAGTCTTCTGATGTCCTTCTAGATCAGAGGTACACAACCTGTGGGCCATGATCCACTAATGGGCCATGAGAGGTTTGTAACAGGGCTGTGGAAATGCCCAGCGAACACATACACATGCATTCTCACTTGTGTGAACAGCAGTCAGGTACATACACACATGTTCCATTTAAGTGAGTGACCAGAATGGCACACATGTGCACTTGTTGGCCATTCATGCTGAAGCATCCCCTCTCCCCCCCACCACCAGTCTGCAAAGCTGGAAATGTTGGGGATCTCTGTTCTAGATAATATCTTCTCTTCTATGGTTTTCAACATTAACAGAGATTGGGCAAGGTTATCCCCAACCTTTGGTGCTTGGTACTACAATATGCTGATAATACCCAGCTCTACTGTTGAATGTCCTACTCAAACACTTGGCCACTGCTTGGAGTAAGGGGGCAGCTGAGACTTTAGGTCAGATTGGGTTTATGTGACTCTCCCCTGTGGGGAAATCTCATCACTCTAATAGACCAAGGAGGAGTTACGGGGAATAGAACAAGACAGAAGATGTCTGGAGAATTGCTGGTGCTCAACTAGGGACAAACGCAGCCAAACATAGGTTTGTTTGTCTATTAAGGTCTACCTTGTGGTGGTACAGAAGGCAAACAGCACGTACTTCACCCTTTTTGAAAGCTCAGATAGCTTCCACACAGGGCCCTGTTTTAGTTGGCATGAGTCCTCTTGGTTAGAAGGGGTCAGATAACCTCTCACAGGGGTATAAGGAGGAATTTGTTCAGCATCTGTTTTACAGTTGCTTGAATTTGCTCACATTTTGATGCCAACCTTGTTGCAGGGCCAGAAGGGGTTTCTTCTGGGGAGGCATCTTACCTGGTTATTTGGGTACATTTTGAATCTTTTGGGCCTTAGGAAGTAGACAGGATTCTTAGACTGGGAGCTTGGCCACCTGCTGTTTAGATTCATGTACTTCTTAACTTGTTATATCAGCATGGCAGGGATGTCATTTGAGTGGATTTTAACAGTGCTTAATTGTTCTTTGAGTCAGGTGTTGTTCCTTTACCTCTTAAAGCAGTTTTTATTCACCCCCTCCTCAAAAACACATTTCTGGATTCCACGATACTGGACAATTTTCATCCAGTATCTCCTGTTGTTAGTCCTACCTTCAGCCCTTAATATGTCAGGAGTCACAGAATGTGGTGGTCTTTCTTCTCCTATTCAACATGTACATCAAGCCACTATGTGAGCTTATTCTTCACCATGGAGTGAGGCCTCATAATGACTCTGATGATGTCCAATTTTATATTTTGGTGAATTAATTTATACTATGAATGTCTTATCCTGGTGCTTAGATGCTGCACGGGTATGGATGGGGAACAACTGGCTTCAATGGAACTCTGGCAAGACTGAGCAGCTTTAAGCCTTTGGAGCTTATCATTTCTAGGAATATGCCATCTTTGCAGTTGGATGGGGATGCATTGTCCTGGACAGACCTGGTGAGAAATCTGTTGGCATCTGTTGCTAAGAGGGCAAAGCTTTGTATTTTGTGCAAGTTGTGCATGCTCCTCGATTGTGTTAAAACAGATAGCACCAGTCAAGAATGCAATTCAAATGCCAAGCAGAAAACCTGCTTGAAAGAATGGCACTGTTTCCTAGGAAGCTATAGCAAAGTCCAAAGGCATTCATAGAAAGCCAAATGCAGTAGTCACCCAGTTCAAGACTCAGAGGATCGTGTACAAAAAAACAGGATCTCTAGTCAGAGCTGGAAAGCCAAAAGGTTGTCCCAAAGAAAGACTAGAAGAAAAAAAAAGTTAACTGGATCAGTCTGCAGCAAATTATTCATAACTTGCCCTTTGGTTAGTGAGGAGCCTCATTGAGGAATGTTGTTCTGCTTGCTTCTGTATACATCTGGGCATGGACTTTGGGGGCTGTGTTTCACTATGTGACTGATCCAGCTGAAGAGGAGATGCCTATGGCTGATGAGCATCAATGCAATCCTGGCTTACTGATACCTGAGGATGATCATTCTGAAGCAAATCCTGAGCTGGAGTAACATTGTCAGAGACAATGTCAGAGCCAAACTCTGAATCATGGCTTGTAGCACCTTTGATTGGCCTGTAAGCTGAGCCCTGCCTTGGGAAGAAGTATGTGGAGTCTTCCTTGGAATCACTGTGGTTTGGAAGGGATCAGCACTGGGCCTCCCTGCCTGATTCCCAATACTTGGACCCTCACTACTCTGTTTCTGGAGAAAGACCAGCAGCTATGTGTCAGAATGGTGACCAGGAAGATCTATCATCCAGACTTGGGAACCTGGATCCTGTGCCTCCCTGGGACCTCCTGTGTTGGGATCCCTAGTAGGTAGGCATTATGTCAGCATTCCAAGTAATGCACCCAAAGGAATCAGAACTCTGAGGCAGGAACATTCCTTAGAGAACATGTTTATTAGGTATATCATATTGGCACAGCGAGTGAAAACCAACTCTGAAAGTTTCCCTGCATTTATGACAATTAAAAGAGCAATTGCTTCCTTCCCCAAGTGTTACAGGTGACACTGTCTAATTAAGACCTTTCGTGGGTTCCTTGGTCACTCCTCTCTTCCTCCAACTGTCACCTGTTGGGATGACCTTGGTTCCTATGAGAAAGCTTTTTGTTTTCACTGCTGCCCAGTCTATCTACCAGTTCAAAGTTTGTGGCAACTACGAGGCAGCAAAAGATTGATTGACCTCATTGATCAGTTGCATGAACATTGCAGGGAGGCCCTGGAGGCATCATCTTAAATTGAAAGCTTCCTAATGGACAGTTGAACACTGTTTTCCACTCATCCTCCTCTTTAATCCTCACTTGGTAATATGCCTCCTGGAGGTCCAGTTTGATAAACATTTTCCCCTTTCCCAGGTGGACCAGCATGTCCTTCATCAGGGAGAGGGGGTACATATTCCCCATGCAGACACTGTTAATTCCCCTAAAGTCCATGCATAATATCATTCCACCTTTTTTCTCCTTGAACAGCACTGGCGTGGCCACCCATGACTTTGCTGACTGTGTGAACTCTCTGGCCAGGTTCTTACTGATGTACTCCCTTTGCTCCTTCATTTCTCAAGGGGTCATGGAGTTCAGCTTTGGTTTGGGGAGATTTGCACCAGGCATGATCTCTACTGTGTAGTCGATAGGGTGATGGAGAGGCAGTGTATTACATTCCACCTCACTGAAAACATTCACTAAGTCCTGGTGCTCCTTGGGAATCTGGGGGATCCCTGGAGGCTGTTCTGACATGGCCTTTGACTTCTTGCTTTGCTTAGCGTTCCTCAGATGCTGGACAGCTCCCCCTTCAGGATTGCTAGTAGGAGGGAGAGGGCCTATTCCTAACTTTAGTTTCCTCTCTTCCACTTCTCACCAGACTGTGGGACCCCATTTGTCCAGCCAGGACAGCCCCAGGATCTCCGCCACATTTTCGTTGCCACTACAAAACGAATGATCTCCAAGTGCTGGCCCATCTCTAGTCTTACTGGTTCTGTACTCTACTTCTCTGCACTCTAGAAAGAGTGCAGAGAAGAGCAACAGGACTGGAGACTAAAACATACAAAGAATGATTGCTGGAACTGGGTATGTCTAGTTTGATGAAACGAAGGACTAGGAGTGACATAATAGCAGTCTTCCAATATCTCAGGGGCTGCCACAAAGAAGAGGAAGTCAAGCTATTCTCTAAAGCACCTGAGGGCAGGAGAAGAAGCAATGGGTGGAAACTAATCAAGGAGAGAAGTAACTTAGAACTAAGGAGAAATTTCCTGACAGTTAGAACAA
>JANHFL010165597.1:0-10377 GCA_032468155.1 Oxyrhabdium leporinum
GTGGGGGGGAACCTGCTGGAAAGGCCTGGTTAGAGGCTGCAGAGGGAACGCCTTTCTTAGGATTGTTCTTTTCCTTGCAGCTGCTGGATGGCGTGGGAGCCGAGTTTGGGAGCTTTCTACGGACCTGCCGGCTTCATTATTTTTGTAAACTGCATGTATTTCCTCAGTGTGTTTATACAACTGAGGAGGCACCCCGAACGTAAGTTCGAACTCAAGGAACCCAACGAAGAGCAGCAGCGCCTGGCCGCCAACGAACACGGCAGCCTGAACAATCAGGATTCTCTCTCGGCGTCGCTGATTTCTACCGTAGCGCTGGAGAACGAGCACAGCTTCCAGGCGCAACTCCGCGGCGTGAGCCTCACCTTGTTCCTCTACGTGGCTCTGTGGGTTTTGGGGGCCCTCTCGGTTGCTTCCTCTCCCCCTTTGGATTTAGTCTTCAGCTGCTTTTTCGGAGCCCTGTCTTTGTGCCTCAGCAGTTTCTTAATAACCCACCACGGCGTTAACAGAGAAGACGTCCGGCATTCGTGGTCGATGTCCTGCTGCCCCGGAAGGAGTGCCTATTCGGTCCAGGTCAACGTTCAGCCGCCTTGCGGCCCGAGTGGCCCAAAGGGGGATCCTGCCAAGTGCACCAACAGCAGCGCAGAGTCGTCGTGCACGAACAAGAGCGCGTCGAGTTTAAAAAACTCTTTGCAGGGTTGCAAGTTGACCAATATCCAGGTTGCGGCGACCCAGTGTCCTCTCAGCCTGCTGGCCCCCAGCGCCGGCCCTCCTCCTCCTCCTCCCCCCCCTCCTCCTCCTCCTCCTCCTCTTGACAACAGTCTTACCGAACACTCGGTAGACAACGAGATCAAGATGCACGTGACCCCTTTGGAGTTGCCTTTGCGGACCAACGGGCACCCCGGTCGCCACCACAAAAACCGGAGCAAAGGGCACCGCGCCAGCAGGCTGACCGTCTTGCGGGAGTACGCCTACGACATCCCCACCAGCGTGGAAGGGAGCGTGCAGAACGGCTTAATTAAGACGCGTCAAACTACAGCCGAAGGGCACTCAAGGACCCGGAGAGCTTACCTGGCCTACCGGGAACGCCAGTATAACCAGTCCCAGCCGGACAGCAGCGACGCTTACAGCACCCTTCAGAAAGGGCACCGGAACACCGATAAAGCCGTGCCTCCCGGTCTTAAAAAGGACCCGCCGAGGAAGCCCGTCGCGGTCGAGCTGGAAGGGCAGCAGAAGTCCTACGGCTTAAATTTAGCCGTCCAGAACGGAGCCCCAAAAAGCAGCGCCCAGGACGGGGCGTTCCTGAGTGCCGACAGCACCGGGAACATCAGGACCGGCTTATGGAAGCATGAAACTACCGTGTAGTGCTGCTGAAAGGGTTTAACAAGGAGCCCTTCTCCCCTGCTCCGAATCACCTTCAGCGGTTGTTCTCAGGAGGGCCCTGGGGAAGGCGGGCCTGCCAGTGGATCCGCTCTCGGAAAGGATCTCGGAGACCATTTTTACAGTTTTACATTCTGCGCTCTCGTTACCATCGGTTCTGGGATGCCCAACCTGGACAGCCAAATTCTTTTTTTCTTTCCGTGTAAGATCGTTCTTTGACACGTCCAATACATTTCATTTTTGTATTTAACTGTGTAAAATAAATAACTTGTTTTAAACTTCTGTTACCTACCAAGTGCGGCCCTAGGGCTTGCGTCTTTCCCCGTTCTGGCCGCAAACCCTGTGCCTGGCTAACTCTGCGTAGGATCGTATTCTCGGGGTCCCACGCCCCCCGTGCCCCAGCTGTGTAGCGTGTGCTGTCCAGCCAGCGTCCAGGCCCTCCTGTTAGCTTAAAGTCATGGAGCGTTTTTAGCTGTTTAAAGACCTGGACCTTCCGTGCTGGACGCTCATCGACCGAGAGGAGAGCAGCCAGCCCCTGAATTTGACCGAGTTTTATGCGTGCGCTCTCACACAAGCACACACAGACCCTCCACACAGACAGGTGTTCACTTTGTGAAGAACAGGATTGACTGATTTGGTGTCGTCACGTCCAAGTCAATTTTTAGCAAGCACCTAGATCGATTCTTCTGCAAAATGATCTCAGCCCCGCTTGGTTCTGCGGGTCTCCCAAAGGAATCCATTCCCCCGTCACTGTAGGCAGCCTCTTCCCGCTCACCACCCGTTCGCTTCTCTTCTGCCTTCCCTGTGCGCACACACACAGAGACACACAAAAAAACTCCCAAAAATCAGGACCAAGAAGGCTCCACCCCCATTTGCACCACTCGGGTGACCCCTAAGGACACAGACAGGCCTGCAGGTGGCCTCAACAACCCTCTAAAAAAGGATGCAAACGACCAGCTGTGTCTGCAAGGAATGTAAATCCTTCCATTTTCCCCCCATCCAGTCAGAGCCGAAGAAGCTTCTTGGATGAGAAGCGAAACGTCTTCAAGGAAAAGCCAGAAAGTCCAGCGGCCTCTTGAAAAAGCACCTTTAGGATGGTTATGTCTGCATTACTTCCATCTTTCAGTTTGCTGTGATAAGAAGAGGTCTTGTTGAAGAGAACTGAAGAGAGACCCAGAATCACGATGCAATAACCTTTAGAGACCGCCTTGTAGGGTGTCTTCTGCTGTTTTGCAGTTGGTGGGCTTCAGAGTGACACCTCTGCTTGTTGAATGACTCTAGGGAATCAAGGCTTATCCAATGCACAGGCTACAAAAAGCACACATAAGTATTCTATATTGTGGCACCGGGTTTTAAAGAAGCCACTCCCCCCACCCCCCCATCGTTAATTTGTAGCCCCTATACAAAACGTGCTGAAACTAAACTAAAATCCATGAATCTCTCGGAAGACACTAATTGTACAAAATCAGTACTGTCTGGTTGGTCAGAAAAATAAAATAACAGAGGTCTAAATCCCCAAAGCGGCCTTCGGAGATTGAGAGCTGTTTAAAAATGACAACACCTCAGATTAAGCAATAAATATTTGGAAATGGCAAATATCTAGGCGGGGTTTATTTTATTTTATTTTTTGTCAGGGCCTGGAAACTAAGCGGGGTCAGGCCTTGTTAATGTTTGATGAGGAAGCAGAGGGCTGCAGTCTAGGATAGAAAGTTTTTTTAAAAAATGGTTAGAAAAAAGGCAAATTGAAATTCACGTTCCTGATGCTGCCTAGGAAATTATTTGGGATGGGTTTAAAATGGCATAAGTCCAATTTCTCACGTTTTGAGTCAGAATGAGCCAACGTTTCTATGGCAACCTTCGTGGACACCACCTTCCAGTAGGCATGTGCTCACCTCTTTCATTGTCATCCTCTTGTTATCGGTCTTTCCAAGAAGGAAAGAGGAACGCCCGTCAAGTGCCCTGGGTGTGCACAACCTCGCACACCCAAATCTGCTTCCTCTTCCACCACTTTGGAACCACAGCAGCAGACCCAAAGAAAGCATTTGAATAAGGAGCAGCTATGAAAGTCGGTTTCACCGTTTTCGATCTGGTGGATGGCTCAAGGATCTGGGTTTAGCTCTGGCTACTGTAGTTTCTCCCACCTTCACTCCCGGCTCAGGACACCTGGCGAGGAGGAGGAGGAGGAGGAGGAGAAAAAAACAAGAAACTGCAAACCTGCTTTCATGGGACTAATCTAAACACCTGTCTTTGGACCACAGAGAGAACATTAATTCACATTTCAAGTACCGCAGAGCCCAATACAGCAGACAGTTTCCCAATGGGGTAATTTTCAGAAGGGTGGATGTGAACTCACCAAATACTCGATTATTGTTGAGGATTCTGAGAGTTTAAATCCACCCATCTGGAAATGCTTTCTCTTGAGCTCTGAAAATGAAAAGGACCCAAAGCTCTGGGAATAGAAATGAAAGAGCTCCGTTCAAAAAAATGGAACTAAATTTGATATAAAGAAGAGTAAACAAATAACAACAACCAGCCTCAGAACAGACAATGAAGATATCAAAGGGGTGGGAAATTGTTTTACTGACTATTTACGCAGTAATGGGATTAGTAGTATGTATGTAGCATGCGCTCAGGAGAAACATGTGCTCCGTTGTGTCTGTGTGTCCACAGAGTATTGCCACGCCAAGTAAGGAGTGATCTTGTATTCATTTGGGAGGTGACTGTCTCCTGTTGTTCTCAGCATTTGAGAATTTGGAAAGAGTGCAGAGAAGAGCAACTAAGATGATTAAAGGCCTGGAGACTAAATCGTGTGAAGAACGGTTGCAGGAACTGGGAATGGTCAGTCTAGAGATAAGAAGGACTAAAGGATGGCATGATAGGAGTCTCCCAATAGTTGAGTGGCACCTACAAAGTAGAGAGGCTCAACCTGTTTCCCAAAGCACCAGAAGGCAGGAGAAGAAGCAACGGATGGAAACTCATCAAGGAGAGAAGCAACCTAGAATTAAGAAGAAACTTCCTAACAGTGAGGACAATCAACTGATGGAACAGAAGTTGCCTTCAGAGGTTGTGGGCATCACTGGAGGCTTTCAAAAAGAGACTGGACAACCATTTGTCTGAAATGGTATAGTGTCTCCTGCTCAAGCAGGGGGTTGGACTAGAAGGCCTCCACAATCCCTATTATTCTATGTTCTAAGTTAACAGTGGTAAGAACCATCTCACCATGCTTTCAGGAGGATGAAAATGGTGGCAATGTATTTCTGTTTTCATTTTAAATCTGAATTTAACTCTTTCAGGTTTACTCTAAGTTCCTTGTCGGTCTGATTCTCACCCACTGGCCGCATCTCACTGTCCTTGACCGATCTAAAAACTATGATTAATATTTGGCCTGGAAACCACTAGAAAATCCCAGAGGCTAGATTGTGCACTTGTTTACACACATTTTTTTGAAAGAGCAAAACAATAAATGCAGCTGGGTAACATGGGCTTTGGGTGGGAGTTATGAGATTTGTAATCCAAATATAAGTGGAAGGAATCAGGCTGGGATACATCTGGCGATTGAAAGCTCACACACACAAGCCTAGAAGAGCCTGGAACAGATGTTCACCTGATGATAGAATAATTGCATTAATTAATGTGATCTCCAGTCAGAGATTAAGCAGTTTTTAACTGTAAAGGTTATCACTGAACTGAATGCCAAGTTTCTGACAGTGGATCACACTGAAAGGAAACCAGGATTTAAAGACCCCAGACCAACAATGTTTGTGAGTCAAGGGCTACCTGTGACTAGAAAAATAAATTCCAACCTTGATGTCTTCCTTCTCTTATTCTATAGCTTATTTCATTCTATTCTATTTATATTTATAATTCTATTTATATTTCTATTTGTAATTTCTATTCAATCCTATTTTCTATTCTATTCTATTCTAAAGGCTGTTTACTGGACCAAGCTTTGAAAAGAATATGGAACAACATTTGCAAGCTCCCACAATTCCTATTCTCTACCTTGAGTGGGTTTTTTAAACTGATTTTATTCTGGCTTCCTGAGATATATGCCCTCTTTTATTTTCAAGCTGCCAGGCTTAAGGACATTAGAAGATTCGTTTTCTTTATCTGGTGCTGGACTTCTCAGCTCCAAGACCCAATACAGCTGCGAAAGGACAATGAATGATTAGAAGTTGTAGCACCTTGTTTCCTGAGTTCTTCCTTCAATATTGACAAACATGCTGCAGCCAGACTCAAAGAAATTGGAGGGGGGGGGGGATGAGTCAGTGCCCCAGTGTACTAAGTTTAATTAAAATTGATTTACTTGGCAAAGCCAAAAGTTATGAAGGGTGATTTCTTTTTTTACAGCAATCTTTCAAAGATAAAGTAAGTCTCCGGAATTACGGAGAGGCTGCATTGCAGAAAGAAATGACTGGTGGGAAAACAACTGGGAGATGCAGGTCAATGGGAACTTAAACCTTTGACAGATCCACAGTTTTAGAAATGTGGGATTGCAAGGCAGCTCCGCAGCCCCTCAGACTCGGCTTACTTGTGATTTGGAGAATGGAGAACATAGAATGATAGGACTGGAAGGGGCCTTGGAGATCTTCTAGTCCAGCCCCCTGCTCAAGCAGGAGACCTTATCCCATTTCAGACAAACTCTTCTTCGTAAAATCTCTTCTTAAAAACTTCCAGTGGTGGAGAATTCACAATTTCTGGAGGCAAGTTGTTCCATTGATTAATTGTTCTGCCGGTCGGGAAATTTCTCCTTAGTTCCAGGTTGCTTCTCTCCTTGGTTAGTTTCCATCCATTGCTTCTTGTTCTGCCTTCAGGTGCTTTGGAGAATAGGTTGACTCCCTCCTCTTTTTTGTGACACCCCTCAAATATTGGAAGGCTGCTATCATGTCCCCCCTAGTCCTTCTTTTCATCAAACTAGACCTACCCAATTCCAGCAACCGTTCTTCGTCTGTTTTAGCCTCCGGTCCCCTCATCACCCTTGTTGCTCTTCTCTGCACTCTTGCTAGAGTCTCAACATCCTTTTTATATTGTGGAGATCAAAACTGGATGCAGTAACAAAATAACAGTGTCGGAAGGGGCCTTGGAGGTCTTCTAGTCCAACCCCCTACTCAAGCAGGAGACCCTAGATCATTTCAGATAAATGCCAGTCCAGTCTCTTTGGAAATCTCCGGTGACGGAGCTCCCACAAGCTCCAGAAGGAAGCTGCAGAAACAGACAGCCTATAAACAACATGTGAAGGATGCCGTCCATACTTAGAGATTTATGTTTCACTGGCTGGATCCCATATTTCTCATGTCTTGACCAGCTACGGCTTCAGAAGGGTTCAGGAAGCAAAGCCAATAGTAATTACTTTCCACGCAGCAGATTCCATGCTTTCTCCATGCTGAAGTGTTGAAACGGTCTACCTCCTTTGTAGAAAATGTTGCCGTTCAATCAAAAGAAAGTTAAGTGCCGGACAAGAGCTGCTGCTGACAATTGGCAGGGACTCCTTTCATGGTTTTGAAGGCACCTCTAGAAGTTTAGTGAAAAGAAGGAATTAAGGGGGACATGATAGCAGTCTTCCAGTATTTGAGGGGCTGCCATAAAGAAGAGGGGGTCAACTTAGTCTCCAAAGCATCCGAGGGCAGGACAAGAAGCAAAGGATGGAAACTCATCAAGGAGAGATGCAACCTGAAACTAAGGAGAAACTTCCTAACAGGGAGGACAATCAACCAGTGGACCAGAAGTTGCCTCCAGAAGTTGTGGGTGCTCCATCACTGGAGGCTTTTAAGATGAGATTGGACAACCATCTGTCTGAGATGGCATAGGGTCTCCTGCTTGAGCAGGGGGTTGGACTAGAGAGACCTCCGAGGTCCCTCTCTGATTCTATTCTGTCAAGTGCAACCTATAGTGCTGTCTGCAGGCCACACATAACCATGTTAGATCCAGCTAACCAAGTTGCCTGTCTGTAGGTTATAGGCTGTATTCACTGAATCACATTGTAACTAGCCCAACGTTTGGAGGCTCCCATGACATACGGAACACAAAGAGGAGCTCGTAGGACCGCCTTAGCTACCATGGGAGAATTCAGTTTGTGGTCGAGTCAATCGTGAGAAATGGGCCTTGGCCAAAGTTTCTCAACCTTTGCAACTTGGTCAAAGCCAAGTTAAAAAAAAAGAAACACCGCACCTGTCTCTCTTCCAACAAAGATCTGCCAGAGTTGGGGCTTAAGGAAGACCAGGAAAACCAAATTTAAATTCCAGGAGGCAAACCATTCCTACGTTTCTGCACGGGACGTGTCTGCGAAATCCCTACAAAATCAAGCTCCACTTGAAGGAGACTTATCCGAACGTCGTACAATGTTGATGAAATACTTTTCCTTTCTCCCTTTCCCACTTTTAGGCGGGGAAAAAAATATATATATATCAGAATTTAAACATTTAAGAAAGCTGCTCAGCGTCTAAAGGCTGGCACGAGCTATAAAGTCATAAAACAATATATAAAATACATATCCTCTCTTCAAAACAGACAGGGTGCTTATTAAAATAGGGCACAAGGAAAGAGATAATGAAACTTCCATCCCACTCGGGTCAAGAGTGGCGTCGGGCAGAAAGTACAGGCTCAAAAAACTCCTCCCCATTAAGGAATTGGGCTTTTGTCCAAGAAATCTCTCAAATTACTATGTTAATACGAGTCGAAAGGGCCTCCACAATAACGAAGCTCAGACTTCATTATACCGGGCAGGATTAGAAATGAGTTCAAAATGGAGGGTAATATAAACGATTGCAACATCAGCTGAACAACGGCTCCGAAAGGCAGAGATGTTTATTTGGGCTTTAAGGTCTAATTTGAGTTTCCACCGTGGCAGCTAAATTGCTCTCTGAACCCAAAATCAGTCCGAGCGTCGCCTTCGAGGGGCCTTTCCGCCTCTCTTGTGGGGGAGGAAAAGCATTTTGCACGTTGCTAACATCTCCCCTTCCTTCCCCCTTCCTTCCCCACCCTCCGTTTCTCTGCCTGATATTTTCAGGCAAGATATTCCCAGGAGTTGACGAGGCTCCCTCTTTTATGTTCTCCGAGTTGCCAAGTTCGTCTGAACTTTTATTCAGAATAAAGAAGGGATGTGCATCTTCCATCTCGCCACCAAATGCCTGAGCTTTCTGTGGCTTGGTATTTTATTTATTGGAGAAGGGACGGCCTCATTATGGGAGGCCGCTTGGAATAAATGAGGAGCCGTGGCCAACAGATTTCCCTAGCTCATCACTTGAAGGTGTCCCAAAGGTTTCCTTTAGTTCAGAAAGGAATTGTGGCACCGGGATGGATGGATGGATATATATATATTAATATATATTAATTCAACCGTGCTAGTTAAGCCTCTCTCTGCAGCTAGATTCCTTGAATGAAAATTCTTAGTAATACATCGTACATTGTTTTTTCTCTGTCTCCTACCCAATCTGAGAGCTTAAGGATTTATTCCCAGAAAGTGTAGTGCAATAACACGGTAACTTAACAGGAGTTAGCAACCAGAGAATATTCAAGAACATTGAGGAGTGTAACCCGGGACAACAAACATTATTTAAGGAAACGATGCAAGGAAGAATGAAAGAGCTGAGGGCCATTTCTGCCCTGTTGCTGAGGGAGGAAGGACGAGGTCAAGCAATCCAAACGGACCTCTGTGCTGCAGCTCAGAATAACTTTCAAAACGGAGATCACATCTTTGTTTTAAGCCTGAAAAATTACTATTTCCAAAGAGAAGAGAATTGCCATCTTAAAATGTTCAGGAGCGAGACACACAAAAATGTTGCACTATTGGGACGAGATTGTGCTGGGAAAACCCTCCTTTCGGCAGTCGTGATTCCTGACGTGTTTATGTGTGCTGGAATGCCGAATCCCGTGGCATTTTTTTTTTATAGTTGTACCCACCCATCTTGTCTTCTGATCCACCCATCCCCTTGTGGAGACAGACCCCTGCTCGTACTTCATTTGTGGCAAAACGATGAAATCGGCACAGTGCTTCAGAAATGAGATCGAAACAATTGAAATAACAAAAATTAACTCCATAATTAAGATAAGGCCCAGGAGTTGCAAACGAAGAGGCAAGAAGGTTCTAGAACCCGGGTCACACTTCACACATACATTTTCCTCCGGGTTGAAAACTGCCTGATCCAACACTTTAAATATGAGACCGCTTAGGAATGCCAGATAAATTGCGTTCCCCTTCGGATACAAGCCCGACTAATTCCTATTCTTGGCCCTTGTTTTTGCAGGTTGCAGCTAAGCCATTTTGGAGCCTTATTTCTCCCCCCCCCCCAAAAAAAAAAAAGAATAAATGTTTTCTGTAAACCAGCAAATGATGAGAAAGTGTTGATTTTGGAACAAAATATGATTGAGGAGGTGTTTTGAAACCTCCCTGGGAAAAGACGTGCTTCCAATCTGCCAAGAGCTTGAATCTCCGAGATTCTCTTTGGTTGCCGAGAGGCCAATTCTCACTTCCTGAAGATTCAGGTGGGACTAAGCAGTGAGCAGAACAGCTGCTGTCATCTTTTTTATCCACAGCGTTAGGAACATTAAAATTTAAAGATCTGCAGCAGGCCTTGTTTTGAGAAATCCAGCCCTGTTCCTTTCTGGCAGCCTTTTCTTCTTGAAATTCTCCGATGGAAGTTAGGGTTGAGATGAGGATTGTGAGTGCCTGTCTCTCCCAAGGGAGAAACAGGGAAACGGCGAGGGCAAATAGTTAACGAAGAGATCTTGATGAATGCTTTGCACCTTTTGGAAAGAAATGTGCCCGTAGCGTCTCCCCGTCAAAAAGAAAGCGACGTTTGGAAATGAACTGGAATGCATATTCCCTTCCCCCCCCCAAAAAAAGTAATTGCATTCGCACCATGGGTCCTGCTAGCTGACAGCTAGAAACCAGCAATCTCTGCCAAGGTAGTACATCGTGGGTATCGAACCTAGGTGGCGCAGTGGTTAGAGTGTTGAACTGCAGGCCACTTCTGCTGATTCAATCTAGCGGTTCAAATCCCA
>JANHFL010165727.1:0-10375 GCA_032468155.1 Oxyrhabdium leporinum
AGAGTGATTGGGCGAGCGGTGGGAGGGCAGGTGGGGCGGGGTGAGCAGGGGGTGGGGCGAGCAGTGAGCGGGAAGGTAGGAGCGGGGCCAGCCTAGAGGTGATATTTACTGGTTCTCCGAACCAATCAAAATTTTCCCTACCGGTTCGCTTGAACCAGTGCACACCGGCTAGATTTCATCTCTGCATGCCCAGTTCCTGCAACCGTTCATCGTATGTTTGAGCCTCTGGTCCCCTAAAATCATCCTGGTTGCTCTTCTCTGCACTCTTTCCAGAGTCTCAACTTCTTTTTTTATAGTGTGGTGACCAAAACTGGATGCAGTACTCCAGCTGAGGTCTTACTCAGGCTTTACGGAGTGGTATTAGTACCTCCCTTGATCTGGATTGTATCCCTCTGTTAATGCAATTTAGGATTGCGTTGGCTTTTTTGGCTGCCGCCGCACACGGCTAACTCCTATTTAGCTGGTTGTCCACCGAGACCCCGAGATCCCTCTCCCAGTTCCTGCTCTTAAGCCTGGTTCCACCCAATTTATACATGTACGGTCAGTTAGCTTGAAGGAAGCCCAGCCTGTATTTCAACACTTCACAAACCAGGTTTTCATCTTAACCCCATCATACGATCCATCAGTTTGGACAGTCCCTGTTCTGTGAATGTAACCATGGTGCCTGGTTACTCCTGGTTTAGCATGTAGCTTCGCCAGCCTCCTTTGTGAAGTTAGCCATGGTGGTTAGTAAACCCTGCTTCGTTGCTTAGTGTGATGTGTGAATGCAGCCACCTGAGTTTCATTCAGTAAACACTGGCTAAAGTGCTCCATGGGGGAAGCTTAGCCCCTGAATGTAAATATGAAGACGTTATCTAGCCCCTGGATGAAATAGGGGTTAAAAAAACAACCTTTTGTGTTGAACCACAGGGACTAGAAACACGAGAATGCAGCTTCTTCCCTTCTTAAAGATTGACTGGATCACAACGACACACCTTCAACTCCAAAGGTAGAGTTGTAGGGTGGTGCAAATGCCAGCCCAGCCTTTAAATTCGTATATTCTGTGCTTCCTTAGAAAAACACCGACGCTCTGCATGAATGGACATTTGAGGAAAACTGGGCCACGCTGGATTCCGATCAAGGTACGGTTCCTTCCCATCGGCCTATTCACCCATGTAGTATGGATGTAGCACAGGTAGTCCTCAACCTACGACCACAAAGAGCCCAAACTTTCTGTTGCTGAGACATCTGTTAAGTGAGTTTTGCCCCGTTTTAACAATTAACAACTGCACTTATACTGGCATTCTGCTTCGTTGTGCTTTCCAGCCCTCTCTTAAGCGGTTTACGGAGTCAGTCTATTTGCTCCCAATAATCTGGGTCCTCATTTTACCGACCACGGAAGGACGGAGGGCTGAATCAACCTGGAGCTGGTCAGGATCGAACTGCTGACAGTGGGCAGATTTAACCTGCAAGGCTGCATTCTGGCCACTGCACCACCATGGCCCTTCCTTCCTTCCTCCCTTCCTTTCCTTCCTTCCCTCTTAGACTTATATCCCGCTTCACGGTGCTTCCCAGCCCTCTCTAAGCGTCTTACAGAGTCAGCCTCTTGCCCCCAACAATTTGGGTCCTCATTTGACCCACCTGGGAAGGACGGAAGGCTGAGTCAACCTTGAGCCGGTCGGGATCGAACCGCTGGCAGTGAGCGGAGTCAACCTGCAATACCGCATTCTGCCCACTGCTCCACCAAGACCGCAGCTGTTACGTGAATCAGGCGCCGTGGTTAAGTTAGCCACACGGTTGCTAAGTGAATCCGGCTTCCCCATTGACTCTGCTTGTCAGAAGGGTCACAAAAGCTGATCACCTGACCCCGGGGCACCGCAACCGTCATAACTGTGAGTCAGTTGCCAAGCGCCTGAATTTTGCTCGCGGGACCGTGGGGTGGCTGCCACGGTCATAGGTATGAAACACGGTCCTAAGTCGCTTTTTTTTCAGTGCCGTTGTAACCCCTGTTACTAAATGAACCGTTGTAACCGGAGGACTGACTACCTGTATTATCATTCATCCTTATTATTATCTTCTTTACTGCTTCCTGTTATTCTCTCTCTCATTCATTCAACATGAAACTCGGTCGACTGAACATTCAAAAATGCATCACAAATATTGTTGAGTGGCACTGATGGTTGATGCGGGTGGGCTGCCAGCGTCCTGGGTATCAACCAGGGACCTTCTCAAGATGTACGATGTTCCGAGTAGCGCAGTTTTTGGGCACTTCCGCTGCTGTTTATTGCAGGAAGCTGCAACTTCTTGATGGGTTTTGTAAAATTCTTGGGACATGGTGTCAAATGCCCCGATGACAGTGGGTATCACTGTTACATGAATTATCATCATCATCATCATCCCATTGATTTGCACGTACACTCAGCGTTTCTGTACAGGAGATAAATTCTTTGAGTGTCTAATCACCCTTGGCCAAATAAAGTATTCTATTCTATTCTATTTCTATTTCTATTATTCCTATTCTATTTTATTTCTATTTCTTCTATTATTTCTATTATTCCTATTCTATTCCTATTCCTATCCTATTCTATTTCTATTATTTCTATTCCTATTCTATTTCTATTTCTTCTATATTATTCCTATTCCTATTCCTATTCCTTTCCGTTCTATTTCTGCTATTTCTATTATTCCTATTCTATTTCTATTTCTACTTCTTCTGTTTGTTTCTGTTCTATTCTATTCTATTCTCATTCTATTCTCTTTCTATTCTATTCTTTCTATTCTCTTTCCATTCTATTCCATCTTCAGTTCTAATTCTATTCTATTATATTCTGAATTCTATTCTATTCTGAATTCTATTCTGTTCTATTTTCTATTCTATTTCTATTCTATTCTTTCCACGCTTCTCTTTATTATTCTATTCTATTCTGTTCTATTCTGAATTCTATTCTATTTTCTCTTCTCTTCTCCTCTTCTGCCCTCCCCATCTCCCCTTCCCTTCCATCCCTATCCCTACCCCCACCCCCACCCCACCCAATTCCTCTCTGCGCTGGCTACGCTCGGACTCAGCTAACACCCGGCCACTTGCTCTTTCTTTTCTGCATCCGCAGGTCCCAGCAAGACGGAGCTGGCCCGGAAGAAACGAGAAGAGAGGCGCCAAGAAATAGAAGCCCGACGAGCCGAGAAAAAAGCCGCCAAGGGACCTATGAAGTTGGGGGTCAGGAAATTGGACTGACGCTCTGCCCCACTCTGCTGTGTTCCTCCTTTTCCTCCTCCTCCTTTCCACGTCTGGACGGCTCGATGATGCCTTCCAAAGAGACGCGTCTTGCAACTCTGGTTCCCCAACCCAGTTTTGAAAGGGGGTGGGAAATTCGGGGTCTCGCTCGGCGTGGGGGGCGTGCCCTCCGGCCGGGGTCAGGCCCACCCGCGTCACACCTTCCTTGGCAAGCTGCTGCCCGATTTCTCTGGTTTCAGATAGTTTTAAAAGAGACTTCTGGAAGCCCCAGAAGGTGGGGGGAGAAAGAGGGTTGGGTCCATCGCACGGCCTCCTTGTCTCTGGGTGCAAAGGAAATGAGACTTTGGCACAGAGGCAAAGTACCAGGCGGAAGCGTGCGTGGGTGTGAGTGGGTGTGGGTGTGCGTGCGTGTGCGTGGGTGCCTGCAGGTGATAATCCATGCCTGTTTCATCAGCTGACAGGGAAACGGAGAAATAAATTATGAATGAAAAGCTGCAAGGATTCACACAATCCCTGGCCAATCCACTCCTCTCTCTCTCTCTCTCTCTCTGTCTCTATTTTTCATGGTCTCTGTCTCTTTCTGTCTCACTCCATCTCTGTCTCTCTGTGTCTCTTTCTCTGTATGTCTCTTTTTCTCTCTTTTTCACTGTCTTTGTCTCTTTCTCTATTTTTCAGTCTCTGTCTCTCTCACTGTCTCTTTCTCTGTCTATTTTTCACTGTCTCTGTCTCACTCCATCTCTGTCTCTCTGTGTCTGTCTCTCTGTATGTCTCTGTCTTTTTCTCTATTTTTCACTGTCTGTCTCTTTCTGTCTCTGTGTATCTGTCTCTGCCTCTCTCACTGTGTCTCTTTCTCTCTCTGTCTCTATTTTTCACTGTCTTTCTGTCTCACTCCATCTCTGTCTCTCTGTCTGTCTCTGTATGTCTCTGTCTTTTTCTCTATTTTTCACTGTCTTGGTCTCACTGTCTCTTTCTCTATCTATTTTTCACTGTCTGTCTCTGTGTATCTGTCTCTGCCTCTCTCACTGTCTCTGTCTCTTTCTCTGTCTCTATCTCTTTCTCTATTTTTCACTGTCTCTCTGTGTCTTTCTGTCTCTTTGTTTGTCTTTCTCTCTCTGTCCCATCCCCCCACCACCACCACCACCTCTGGTTTGCACATGCAAATCAAACACCTGCCTTTGCTTGGCACGGCAAACTCGGTTAAACTTGGCTTAATCCTTGGGTTGCTTTGTCGGCAAAGTGCAGCTGCCTCATTGTGATAGTTTGCAAATCTGGGAAACGGGTTAATTCCAAGAAGGAAAAAGTGATGCATTTGTCGTCCGTCCCCCCCCTCCGCCTCCAGGCCTAAATCTTGCAATTTGGCTGGTTTTCGGTGGTGGTGGGGGGGCAGCAACGAGAATCTCAATCCCTCTCGTGTTTGTTTTTTCTTTCTTTCAGTAAAACAGCTTGCAAACAACTCTTAAGGCGATGGTTCGGCGCAATGATTTTACTGTTTTTACAACCTGATGAAAATGACACCCTTGATTCAAAGGCCTGGGCTGAGATTTTGGCGAAACCAGGCTAAGGAGGAAAAAGCATCCTCAACCCCTTGGTTTCTGCTCAAGTTACTCCGGAATTATTACAAGAAACAGCCCTTCAGGCAGTTAATGTAATTTGTGGTGTTTTGTTTTTTTTGTTTTTAATGTGCGTTCACCCAGAGGTTAGACCTCCTCCTGTTTAGGATATGGCTGGCAATAGCTTAGCTTTTTCTTTTCTTTTTTTTAAAGTAAACATTAAAAAGGGTCTTTAAAAGTGTCCTGACCAGAGGTCCTGACTCCATTCCATGGCTATTTGTGCAACAAGCAGGCACAGGGGAGAATTGGTGTCAGCAGTGGGATCCCCCAATAAAAAGCAGTTCCTGTTTTCTCCACGGTTCAACTGAGGGGGGTGGGGAGTGCAGGGGGGACACACGGATCCACTCTCCCACCGTTAGGATTCAGTGCAGCACGGCTTTCCTGGAGCAGACCCAGAGTCGGGCTGCTGCCCGTCTCTCTTCCTCTTCCTCGCCTCCCTCCCTAGACGACGACAAGGCAGGTGCATCAAATGAGCGAGATGTTCTGTTGCAAACAGGGCACCGGCCTACTTGTTCCGCATGTGGCGTGGCTGGGCACCGGGCAGCCCCGGGCCCCTCCTGTCATTTGAGGGTGCTCCTTGGGCTGGGCGGAAGACTGGAATCCGAGACCTGCCGGGGGAGGGAGAGGGGAGAGGGGAGAAAAAGCAGGAGATCTTAAGAGGAAACCAACCTGGGTTGTATTGTTTTAGAGAAGACGCTCCCAACAGAAACGGGATAATATAAATGTAAAAATAAATAAATAAATAAATAAATAAATAACAAAAGAGTTGGATGGGGCCTTGGAGGTTTTCTAGTCCAACCCTCTGCACAAGCAGGAGACCCTAGACCTCGATTTCATGGAGGGCCGCATCAGAGTTGTGTTTGACCTCGGGAGGGACGTGGCGTGGCCCTGGTGGGCGTTCCACGGGATTCGTTTTGGGGGGTGGCCAAGTGCTAAGGCAGAACTTCTCTGAGACCTTCCCTCTCATCATCTTCCTTCCTTCCTTCCTTCCTTCCTTCCTTCCTTCCTTCCTTCCTTCCTTCCTTCCTTCCTTCCTTCCTTCCTTCCCTCTTCTCTATTCTATTTCCTTCCTTCCTCCCTCCCTCCTTTTCTTTTTACTTCCCTCTTCCTTCTCCTTTCTTCCTCCTTCCCCTCCTTCCTTGCTCTCTTCCCATCTTCCCTTCTTTTTCTTCATCTTTCCTCTTTCTCCTTTCCTGTCCTTTCTTGCATGCTCAAATGCAAAAGGGAAAGAAACAGTTCTCCTTTTGTTTCGTTCTTGGTTTGTTTTGATCGCCAGCGAAAATGCGGCTGGGGGGAGGGGGGGGCAGGCATGCACGCCCCTTACCCCCGTGCCCCATTTTCAGCTTGGACAGCCTCCTGCAGGCCTCTGCCAGCAAAAACGGAGCCCCCCGGGGGGGGGGGCACACGCAGCCCTCCAAGTTCCGTTTTCGCTGGGCAGAGGCACCGTGGCCTCGAGTTTGACATTCCCAATTCCTGCAACTGTTCAGGGCATGTTTTAGCCTCTATTCCCACCCCTGGTTCCTCTTCTCTGCACTCTTTCTAGAGTCCCAACATCTTTTTTTGAATCCCGATGACCAAAACTGGATGCGGTACTCCAGGTGTGGTCTTACTCAGGCTTTACAGAGCGGTATTAGTACCTTCCTTGATCTTAATTGTATCCCTCTGTTAATGCAGCTTAGGATTGCATTAGCTTTTTGGGGGGGCAGCCCCGCTCAACCACCCCAAACGCACTTGGGGCACACTCACATTTTCCATTTTTGCCATCCCTTACCTCTCCTCCCAGTGACGAAACGCCGGAGAAGAAAGACTGCGGAGACAGCGAGGAGTTGTCAGAGATTGAACTGGCTGACTTGAGTCTTACTGTGATGAGAAAATGGAAAAGGCCATTAGCAAGAGACTAGAGCTGCAGGAGAGGCTTTTCTTCCAAGAGTGAGGAATAGAACAGAATATAGAAGAGGATGCATCAGCTGGGAGGGATCTTGGAGGTCTTCTAGTCCAGCCCCCCACTCAAGCAGGAGACCTTAGACCATCTCAGACAAGTGACTGCCCAATCTCTTCTTAAAAGCATCCAGTGATGGAGCAGCCACGACTTCTGGTGGCAAGCTGTTCCACTGGTTAATTGTCCTCCCTGTTAGGAAGTTTCTCCTCTACTCCAAGTTGCTTCTCTCCTGGATTAGTTTCCATCCATAGCTGCTTCTCCTGCCTTCAGGGGCTTTGGAGAATAATTTGACTCCCCTCTTCTTTGGGGCAGCCTTTTGTCACCCACAATAAGATCTTATCTTCTCAATCTCTCCATTAACCACCTTGGCTGCCATGTTAAGAGGCGTGCAAGGCATTGGAGGCTGTCGAACATAGAATATCAGATTTGGAAAGGGCCTTGGAGGTCTTCTAGTCCAGCCCCCTGCTCAAGCAGGAGAATCTATCCCATTTCAGACAAGGGGCTGCCCAGTCTCTTCAAAACCTCCAGTGATGGGAGCACCCATAACTTCTGTTCCCCTGGTTAATTGTCCTCCCTGTTAGGAAGTTTCTCCTCTACTCCAGGTTGCTTCTCTCCTGGATTAGTTTCCATCCATTGCTTCTTGTCCTGCCTTCAGGGGCTTTGGAGAATAATTAGACTCCCCTCTTCTTTAGGGCAGCCCCTCCAATACAGGAATACTGCTATGACACCCCTAATTCTTCTTTTCTTTGGACTAGCCAGACCCAAATCCTGAAGCTGTTCTTCTTACGTTTTAGTCTCCGGACCTTTGATCATCTTAGTTGCTCTTCTCTGCACTTTTTCCAAAGTCTCAACCTCTTTTTTTCTAGTACGATGACCACAATTGGTTGCAGTATTCCAGGTGTGGCCTTACGAGGGTTTTGACAAAGCGGTACTAAGACTTCACGTGATCTTGATTCTCTCTGCCTCTGTTTGTACAACAGCGGACTTCAGTTCCCAGAATTCCCCAGCGATCATGTCTACTATTGAGAATTCTGGGACTTAAAAGTCCATGCAGCTGGAAAGCTGAGCTGGAAGACCACAACCTGTAATTGCAGGAAGTCCTTGGCTTACGACAGTTTGTTTAGGGAAGTTACAAGGCCGTTGAAAATGTCAGAGCGACTTAGGTCCGTTTTTCACACTTACGACGGCTTCAACATCCTTCTGGTGACGTGGTCAAAATTGGCACACTTGGCAACTGGCTGATCACTTATGACGGTCGCAGTGTCCCGGGGTCATGTGATCCCCTTCTGACCGGCCAAGTCAAGGGGGAAGCCAGATTCACTTAACAACCGTGTTACTGACCTAACAAACTGCAACGATTCACTTAACCACTGTTGGGCTCAATTGCGGTTGTAAGTTGAGGACTACTCCTACTCCCCACCCCGCTGCTCTAGGAGCCCTTGAAAGCTTCCCCCCCCCCCTCCCCACATCCCAAGTGGCCCTTGTTTCCCAGGGTGCTGCTTACGGGAGGAAGCAGACCCCAAAGGGGTCCCGTTGTGGCCCTCCGGCGATGGCCGTCGCATCTCGGAGAGGCTGCTGCAGCGCATTCGGACGTCAGCCTCCAGCCTCTTCTCTTCCTGCGCCTGGAAGTAGGGTTAAGAAGTAGGGGGGGGGGGATAAACAATGTTGGGTGGGAAGGACTCCTGACTGAATTGTCTGCAGCAGCAGTTTAAGAAATGCACAATCCTTGCATGCAGAATAAATGGTATTTTTAACCAATCAGAATAGAGCTGGGACGGACCTCGGAGGTCTTCTAGTCCAGCCCCCTGCTCAAGCAGGAGAGACTATCCCATTTCAGACAAGTGGCTGTCCAGTCTCTTCTTAAAAACCTCCAGTGATGGCGCACCCACAATTTCTGGTGGCAAGCAGTTCCCCTGGTTAACTGTCCTCACTGTCAGGAAGTTTCTCCTTCATTCCAGGTTGCTTCTCTCCTTGGTTAGTTTCCATCCATTGTTTTTTCTCCTGCCCTCTCGTGCTTTGGAGAATAATTTGACCCCCTCCTCTTCTTTGGGGCAGCCCCTCAAATACTGGAATACTGTTATGTCACTCCTAATTCTTTTTTTTTTTTTAGACTAGCCAGACCCAAATCCTGCATCCGTTCTTCGTTATGTTTTAAGTCTCCAGGCCTTTATAATCGTCTTAGTTGCTCTTCTCTGCACTTTTTTTTCCAAAGTCTCAACATCCTTTTTTTTTGTAATGTGGGGACCAAAACTGGATGCAGGATTCCAGGTGGGGCCTGACTTAAGGCTTTATAAAGCGATGCTAAAACTTCACGTGATTTTGATTCGATGTCTAACGGGGCACAGATCATTAAGGGAGTTCAATTGCTCTGCTGAAGAATTGCAGGCTGGGTTTCCCTCTTTACAACCAAACCATCGTTCGGTCCACGGTGGGTTTCGCTCTCGATCGTGGTCTAGACGAGCTGTTCTCCATTTGCATTCACCCGTTTGCATTCTTTAAAATGACGGGAGGACCCCCCAAAAATACGTTGGTTCATGTGGGTTTTATATCCATTGATATTTATTGTGTTAGGAATAGAAACGGAGAGTTTTTAAAACGTTTATTTGACTTCGGAGATTCCAAACTCACACTTAGAAGAACCTAGGTGATTATATATATATATATATATAATATATAATAAACTGTGGCTTGTGTATCACAGCTATTGGTTTCACCTCTGGCGTTAAGTCAGGAGGGCACAAAATATGACTGATGTTTTTTGTGGCACGCCCAGATTTCCCATTAATGTGGGGCCAAGCCCTGGCCCTTTGCTTGCGTTACGGGTGGAGGCCGGCCTGTTTTAACAGGCAAATAGGCACCTGCAGTTGCACAAATGCACTTATTCTGGTTCCCCCACACAACCATCTCGGTCCAACGCGAGCCTGTTCGTGTTGCGGCTTGGCGCAACGCACCCGGATGGAGCCACTGGGTGGGAGGGAGGCTGGGGAGAGATTGGGAGAAACCGGCTGCGTAAAATCGTGGTCCAGGGGGGGGGAACACGGCTGGGTTACAAACCCCGTGGGTCGGGGACCCCCTGATGCCAAGGGCAGCGGAACCGCGTTTACTCACCAGGTGTAAGTCCTGTAGTTGACGCTGCTTTTCGCTCGGCCCGACGTGGACCAGGTGGTTGAAATTGATCGGGGAAGAGATGAGCCTGGCGCGAAGACTGGGGTTGCGCATCATCTCTCTGCGAGGGACAGAGGAGGGGCAGCGCCTAGCACGGGGCACCGTGGTCGGAGGGGCCGGCCAGCTGGTCAAGGGCGGCCCAACTCCGTGAAACAGTTCACACCACTGCCTGAAACGGCTCCCTCCGTCTGTCTTCCGGGCACAACTTAACGGAGGCGCCCCGGGGGACTAGAATTTCCATTGGCAAGCAATGCGGGATTGTTTCTTTCTCGAGCCTACCGCACCATGCAGGTAGCTCCTCGACACAAGGACCACAACCACGCTCCCAATCTCTGCTGTTAAACGAGGCGGCTAAGGGAAAATTTTGCACCCGTTGCCTTACAACCACAATTGAGCCCAACATTTCTGCTGCAAAGTGAGACAGTTGTTAAGTGAGTTTTGCCCCATGTT
>JANHFL010166291.1:0-10361 GCA_032468155.1 Oxyrhabdium leporinum
TTCCAATAAATATATATATATATATATATATATAAAAGTAGTGAATAGAGGAAAAAATAGAAAACATGAAATATTTACTTTAATCTTGGAAATTATGTAAAGGGTATGCATAATTTGTTTTGCAATAATCTCATTTCATTTAGAAAGCTACATGCTCAGATTTCAACAACAGGCAAGCAGATGAGATATTGTTTTCTCCAGAGATTCCAACACTGATATTAATGGTTGTGCATCAATTCAAGAATATCGGGATAACAGCGTTGTACACCATCCAAACCCAAGATAGGATCAAAATGTTGCCAGTCAGGAATATCTGTATAGAAAGCTAAATAAGTGATTCGAGTAATCAATGATTCAATGTTTCTTCGTTTTGTAGCAATATCTTTTCCTCCACTCCAAACGGCTACTGGCACACAAACATCTTCTATTTTATAAAATGGAGGTGTTGTCTATGGATGAAAAAAAAAAGAATGTGATTTGAGAATCACCCACTGTGCAGAGAAGTTGTCTGATGGATTCATGAAATGTTGATACCTGGTTAAACTCCTAGTGAAATCATCTGTCAGAATTATCTGCAAAGCTATGATGAGTAGGTGACTAAATGCTAATGTGTGGCACCAGAAAGCAAGAGGACAGCAATATCAATAGGATGTCATTAATAGATTTGCTTAAAAGCTATTAACTATTAATAGCTTTCCATGTCCTTCTTCTATGGTCTGGCAGCCAGACCATGCTGTCGTAATTTTAAGTGTTTAGAGAAAGTTAACATCTAAAATTAAGAAACCATCATATGACTGCAAGACAACAGAGGTAGGAGGGGGATCATCAGCCAAAACTGTACATGCTATGCCATTACTAAATGAGCCATGGAAAATGTCTTGTTCTCGTTGAGGACACTGAATTTAACTACGCTGGAAAATTATTTACAATGGAAGACACGAGGTCTTTCCTAGAAAATATGGCATCTTCACCTTTTTCTTTCAGCATGGGCATGATTGATTAATTGTTTGATTGTCAAGGGCCTATCTCGGTCTTAACAATCTAGGATATTTACAATAAATATACCACAAATAGAATAAAGTATATTACAGAAATATAATTCTGAAAAGTGCTGGAAATTTCCACAATAGCTCAACATTCATTCCTGTATTTTTTTCTGTCAATTGTGTGGAAAAAAATACCAGTGTAATTCACCCAACACTGTTCCTCACCCCTGAATGTTGACAGAAAAGCTGGATTTTAACAGCTTTCCAAATCTTTTGCCAGCAGAGCAGCCATCTTAGCCTTGGGAGTTCCAAGAAAGAGAGTCATAACAGAGAATGTATGTTTCGGAACCTTCACCTGTCCTATTCAGTTACCAGTTACCACCACATTTTTGGTTTAGAGGTTGCTTTTGCTATGGTTTTGTTATCCTCTCCTTCGGTTATAAAGCATCCACCATTACCATTTTAGGTCACTATCACTTGAACACTCTATAGCTCCTTTGAGTTCAAGTGACAGAAGAACAAAGTTTTCACTGGGTTTGAGATACAGAAAAGCAAAGCAAATCTAGGATCTGAGACAGCTTCCCTTAGAGAAACTGTAAGATCAAAGTGAGAAGTTGGACTCTGCCTACTTGAAACTTCAGTTCTGTGAGACTCAGGAGAAGATTATGTTTTCAGAAAGATGGATAGTGCCATCCTGCCCCCATACAAAATATAGAAAGATACAAAGATCTATATCTACATATTTACATATGTAAACTCGCATACCTCACATTTCAACTAATTGTGTATTAGTTTGGAAGTATTCACAGCTGTCGAATAAATTATAGGAAGTCAATAATATTTCATTAGAAATTTTTTTTTAAATCATACTCTTTCTTACCGTGTTGTATACTTCCCTGTTCTTAGGACCATAGTCATAATATTTAAATTCCCCGGAAAGTATAATCTAAAAGAAAATGAAACTATTATCTATAATTTAAAAAATAATCATGAAATCTTAATGTTAAGAAATATTAACATGATACAGATGTATGTACAACATTTTTCATCTGGAATATTATAAAAATTACAATGTTCTTTAAAAGAGTAAAAACAGTTAGTGAAAAATAATATTTACTATTTTATTATTTTTTATTTTACTAAGTATGTAAGATAATAGCATAAAGAATAAATTTTAAAACATTAAGCATGTACAATTAATAAAAGGAACTATCCAAAATTATAATGTGAAATCTTAAATCAAAAATAAAACTTCTTGGGGAGATAAGGAATATTTTAGCTTAGTGCTGAACAGACTTTCACGTGGGAACTAAATAACAAATAACCCTATTTATCATGTCTTTTATACTCATACAAACCATTTAGTTAAGTTTAACACTTTGACATGTCAATTTTGATTTGCCTTGAAAATAACTAACAAACTTAAACCGTACTCTACCTGACTCCAGTGATTCATGTTTTTTACTGATGTAAAATCAGGAAAGATCCCAGCAAATACATCTGCCCGACTCTGAAAAATAAAAAATAATTTACATTTTTACCTTGAGGGAATATATGAAAAGATTACTTATTGTTATATTGTTGTAAAATACAATGAAATAGGGAAAATAACTGTTTCCTCCCAAATTCCCATACTTCAATTTGCAAAAATAAATAGCACACAACCACAGTCAATAGGAAAACACTATTGGAGCAATATGTGAGTAAGTGATTTCTTATTATATGCCTTTAAAAATGCCTCCCCAAATGTTTATAATTTTTCCCTGAATTTGTGATGCTGATTTGTGATTTGTGATTCACAACTTGTAGTGCTCTTTTAACAATGGTGTTACAATAAACCTTGGAACATAAATTGTTAGAGATGAATACACCCAGGTTCTTTGAGGCAGTCATTCAAACCAGATTCTTGGTCTTGAATGGTTGGTTTGAATAACACTTCATTAAACCCAATCTCTGAAACCCATTGAGTTTCCTGTATCCTTAGAGAATATCCAATTCACTCTTCCACTTCTGCATGTATATAATCTGGCAAATTTCAAACACTGAATCCAATGCAACTACTGTTGGAAGGAGACAACTCATCCTTTGTTGTCTATTATCCCATTGCTCCCTTCAATCAACACTATACGTTTTGGTCTATAATGTCAACGTTTCTCAATAAATCCTCCCTCTAAACATTTACCTAATATTTACATAACATTTACATAATTTTGCTACTGTAGACACAAACGCAGCGCAGGTTTTTAAGAATTGGTTTTTCCTCCATCTTTGCTTAGTGTGACACCTCGTGCCCATTGAGGTAACACAAGGCTTTCTCAGAGCCCCCCCCCCCAATTAAGAGTCAAGCTGGATGAGGCAGGAGCTCAGGCTAAGGGAAACACAGAAGAACCTATAAAATTCTGCTAAAGCAATCTTTTCAATTTTGAATTCTGGGAGTTCAAGTCCAGATAAAGTCATCAAGGTTGAGAAATATTGCTTAAAGTGTAATTCTAATCTTCCAGTGGACTATGGTTTCCTGAACTGGTCTACTTCATTTGGCTAAAAGTCCCTTTTTTTGTAGAAAGTATAAATAAAAATAGAGCTTACTTACTACATTTAGATTTTTCTCGTTATACCCTCCTGCAAGGAAAATGTTTTTTAGGCACAGTCGGTCAATCTTTGGATAGCTGCATGCATGGATCATGCTGGTTTTTACTTTCTCACTAAAAATGGAAAATTCTTTAGTGCCCCACATAAGCTGCAAAATAAAAATGACCCATCAATATTCTAATTCTAAGTATCTTCCTCCTTGTCCAACATGAATTTTACTTTCCCTGTATTAAACTTTTCATGGGAAGTTCTTCTCTAGATTTTTTCCACCTGATCTTTTTCACACATTTCTACACATTCACACTGTAGCATTTGCAAATTTTACAGATTTCAGTCAGAACAATTCTGCCCATTGCAACACAACTGAGAAAAACGACTTCTAAACAGGAAAAAATAAATAAATATTCTTGTTGTTTTTAATTCTGCTTGCTTTTTATTGTTTCCTTCTGTTTCAGTTGTAAGCCTCTCAAAGTCATGTCTCACTTAATTGTGACAGGCAACTCCACTGTTAAGTAAAATAGCCACTAAGTGGAAAATTGTGTGGCTGCGACTGTGCTTTCCAGTTGGAAACAGACAATACTACTCAATTCCACACATTTGCCTTTGTCTCCTAACAGGTTCCCTGTCCTTCAGAATGCTAGGGTGCCTGCTAACTGTCTTGTACACATTAAAAGGAATATGACCATGCTGGCAACCTGAGACGATGGGACAGTTTCTGGCTCCACACCATGAAGGGCTTTAAAGGTGCTAACTAATAGCTTGAATTAGACTCGCAAACCAGCAACCAATGCAGTTTGGGAAATAGTGGTGTTACAAGCGCCACCCTAGGGGCCTCCAGAATTCTCTGCTTGCCAACGAACTATGGGGGGGGGGAGGGGAGGGAAGGGAGAGATGGAATGTAGGCTCCAGACATCAAGAAAAGCAGCCGTGGAAACCAAGGACACTGTAGCAGGTGTTTTCCAGAGGCAAAAGACTTTCCGATAACAATACCATGAGACTCAATTGGACAATATGACCTGGTCACATTGGAGGAGGGAGAATCTAAACTTTAACTATGTGGGTTTGTGCGGGAATTAGTTAGATCTGGTTTTGCCCTCACATGTGCCGAAATGATGTACTCAATAAAGCTTTGCATTAAGAGATTGGATCATTTCGGCTGTGCTTGCTTTGGTTGGGTCTGTCAGTTGGAACTTTAACCCTAGAGGCCTCTAGAATTTTGTGCTGCTGCATTCTGAACCAGCTGCAGCGTTCAAACTCTCTTCAAGGGTAGCCCCTATGTGCTACTAAAAAAAATCTGTTTAAATTTCTGTTTAAATTTTAATCTTTAAAACTTCGGCAACAAATGTACCTCAATAAGCATGACACACAAGGTTTTGGGAGTTAACATTGTGTATTAGTCCCCTATAGCTAGATTTGGAGCATATAGATAGAACAACTGAATAGGTAAATACTTACTTCTCTGAATCTGTCTGGAATTCTTCCAAGTATACCAAGCGTCCCAGTAATACCTTTGAGGGAGTAAGCAGGTGTAAGGCTTATAAAGAGCTTCACTCTATCAGTGAGGCAGGGCAGGATCGCAAAAGCCACAAAACCTGCAAAAAAAGTAAGGATTAAAACTGCAGCATTGCATGATTCCTCTATTAACTTTTAGTGATGCACTGAATCTTATCCTTCTTTTTGAGAAAATCGCCCCGCCCCCCCGCTCCCCCCCCCCCCCGAGAGACACCAAAAAATTAAACTCCACAATGTTTATATTTTAGGGTTGGAAGAATTTCTTATGAATTCTCAGCCTGGGTTTATGAGGTTGTAAATTTACTAAATGAATGAGATGGCTGACAGATAGATATGTGTGAATTGTCAATATTCACATAATAGTCTTCTTTCTCCTGCTTTGAACATTCCTACGATCATACAGCACATTGTCCATATATCTACAGGGAGAGAACCCAGTGTTGATATAGAGGGCTCTTTTTTTATGAAAAGGAGAAAGAATTGTTCCTCTCTTTCAAGAAAACACTACTTCTGTTACCATTTGAAATCTTAAGAAATTTCATCTTTCTATCTTGCGCTTCTATCTAAAATCTGCCACCATTTTCAACTTAATGCCTCTGCCTGACATACTTGATAAGAGGGAGAAACGCTTAAAAGACATGAATTGTCAATCAGTTAAATGAAGTACTCTTGAATATGCCCTTTGTTGGTTAGAAGACCTCACGATTGATTCTATCAGTTCTACATCCATAGAGAGCACTCACAGTATGTTATAACCCAAGCATATCTATAGATGAGCAGCATAAAACATTATTTTTCCTATTGTTTGTCTATCTGTTGTGGTCTTTAGCCCAAGGCTCTGAAATCCAATCATACCTATCTGGTAAAGGACTTGGTAAGAAAAGGAGAGAGATTCCAGGAACCAGAGAAACTACCAACATAGGAGCTGTAACAGTTGGTGGTGACTGAGGTTGACCTGGTTGTTCTGTCACCTGGGTGACTTCTTGATATCTAATCTAGGCAGCATATTTGTCCTGATAAAGATCCATTTGATTCCTGTATTAGAATACAATATTGGTGCCATCTTCAGTCCTCAATAATGTCTCAAGGGGTTTGGCTTCAAGGACTCAATGCAAGTTTTTTTCCCTAGTAGGAGTAAACAGTTGTTAATTAACGTCAAACTTGTCTAGTAGTTCTCCACACTAGAAACAGTTAATTCTAAGAATATTTCTCTCAGCTCACAACTCAGCAAGCTTTTTTAGAAGTAGGTTATACTGGATGCCAAAATGGATATTCAACTTCTAAATAAGAAATCTCGATAGAAGATTGTGATACTGATGTTAGCTAATTTGGTAGTGAAATGTCTACAAGGAAACCATCAAGGGTCCCACAAATAAGAAGTCCAAATATAAATAAATTTGGAGAGCAATATTATGATACTCCCTTTTTTTTAAGCCAAGGGAGAACATTCATATTTATTTTGAGAAGAGCACCACTTGTTATCAGAAAAGTATTTTGGAACTGCTTTCCAACTTAACCACCACTGTCTGAAAAGCTCCCATACCTTAGGGACACACAGCAGAAGAATTAAACATAGCAGTGATCTAAGAAGGAGAATGTGAAAAAAGCCACAACAAGTTTCAAGAGTAAAAAAAGACATAGGAGAAAAAGAGGCAATGGAATTAAAGAAATGCTCTGCAAAGGAGTCCTCTTAAAGCCCCATCTGATGATGAAAGACTTGCCAATAAGTTATAATGCTGTAAATTGAAAATCCCCAAAGTGATACTTAGGTATCTTATGGGAGCTAACTACATGTGTGGCTGCTGTGTGACACTTGCCACAATTGGCCTCAGCAAATATTCAGAAAGTAAAGTGGAAATTTGAAGCTGATTGATTTCAGAAGAAGCAAAGTATCCCAACCTCAGTAAGGGGCTTTAGTGCATTTCCAAAAACTACCAAGGACTCTGTATTGTTGAAATGGCATTTATAAATTCTTGAAAGCCATCCTCATAAAGGATAACTGTCAATAGCCCTTAATCAGGATAGATTTTTAAGGCTTCATAGCAGAGGCAAAGAATGCTGGGGATAAGCTGATGTGAAGAAAAACAAATAAATTTAGATAGATATTTTCTTGCAGTTGTTCAATCCAATTGAAAAGGGAGTGCTGGATCCTTCTTTCATAGACAGAAAAAAACAGAAAAAAAATGATACAAAGATTATATTCCTAACTTACCTACTGCTGCTCCTTGGGAATGGCCAACATAATATAAAGAGTCTTGTTTTGTTTTATCTAGAATGAAGTTTATTGTTGCTGGTATATCATAAATTGCAATTTCATGAAAACTGTAACACAAAAATACATAAAAATACACAACTATAACTTTATTTGCCTCTTACTTTCTCTGGACCTTAACGTCAAGGTACCTTATCAAGACCCACTGATCAAGGCTTCGACCACACACATGCTGTAATTGTCCCCATTTAAAAAATTATTATTTCAGAGTAGATTTGCCCAGAACAGTGTCTATCTGGTACTGGTAATAGTGATTTAGTTGGGCCCTGTCTGAAGGCTCTTAAGGGATTTATATTATTGTACTGTTCTGTTCTGTTCTGTATTGTATTATTTATATTATACTGTACTATACTATACTACACTACCTATACTACACTATATTATATTATTAAAATCTGTAGATCTGTCCATCTCACCACAAGGAACTGGGTGGCATACAACAATTATGTAAGTAGCAGATATAATACTATAAAAATAAATACTATAAAACATTTATACAAATGTATACAAAGGGAGGATAAGAATGGCGTCTTCAACAATGGAGACATCTAAGCAGGTCTCTGGTTCCCTGGGAGCTGAAGCATGATAATATAACCAGCCTTGAGGTACTTCTGAAATGTCAAAAGGCATGGAGCTAATTTAATTTCAGGGGGAAGCATGTTCCATAAGGTGGTTGCCATGGCAGAGAAAGCAAGGCTCTTGGTCCCTAGTTGATGGTATGCACAGTATGTCTTCTTTGCCTGATCTAACCAAGCAGGCTGATATAACTGAGGAGAAGCAGTTCCTCAGATAACACAGTCCCTTGCCATGAGAGGCTTTAAAGATCAAAAACAGGACTTGAATTAGACCTGGAAGCAAACTGGCAATCAATGCATCTTGCAGAGCAGAGATGTAACATGCTCTCTTCTAGGAGCGCATATAATGGCTCATGCAGCTACATTCTGTACCAATGAAGCTTCCAGTTATTCTTCAAAGACAGCCCCATGTAGACCACAATGCAGTAGTCCATTCTGAATGTGATTAGGGGACAAATGAGTGTAAGCAGGTCCCAACTGGCACAAAAGACAAAGTTGAACAAAACCGTTTCTAGTCATGACTGCCACCTCCTCATCAACCAGGAGGTGTGAGTCTAAAATGACCCTCCAGATTGCCTGCTGCATCTATCAGGGTCAGTACAACTCCATCCAGCACCAAAGATGGCATAGTCCTGGTTCTAGGAACCAGTGGCTCCAAAATCTAGAGGCACTCAGTCTTGCCAGGGTTCAGCTGAAGACTGTTGTTTCCCATCCAGATCCTTATAGCCCCAAATAAGACATTCATGGCATCACTGAATTCACCAAGGTAGAGATATATAGTTGGGTATCATCAGCATAGTGATATCATCATTGGCATATGCATGACAACAGGTCAGCTTAGCCCATAGCCTCATGTAAATGCTAAAAAGGAGAGGAGAAAGCATCAAACCCTGTGGCACCCACTACATAGTAGGGGCTGAGGGTGAGACTTCTTGTCTCCAGTCATCATCTACTAGAATCAACTGATTGGATAATGTAGCTTTGAATATATTCACAGAAGGGAACATATTAATTTCCTGGTTCAATCCAATAAGCTGAACAGTAGGAGCCCTGGTGGCGCAGCGGTTAGAATGCAGTACTGCAGGCTAACTCTGCCCACAGCCTGGAGCTCGAGCCTGGCAGGCTCAAAGTTGACTCAGCCTTCCATCCTCCCGAGGTTGGTAAAATGAAGACCCAGGTTGTTGGGAGCAATATGCTGACGTTGTAAACTGCTGAAAGAGTGTGGTATATACAGTAAGTCTAAGTGCTATTGCTATTGTTATCATCACATTTTTAGCTTTTGTTAAGATTTCCTTCATGGGAGCCTGTCACTTACAATTCAAAGATTCACAACATGAGAACTAGAAGACCTATCTGACTACTTTTTTTAAAAAATATTTTTTTTGCCAATTCCTGTTTCCTTAAGTCCACCTTTCCATGTTGTTCAGTGTCACCTTTTTTGACTTTAAGTCTATTTTTTTTGTAGTATATGACTCATTACAGGACATACCAGAAAATTAGTTATTAATATCTTAAGATGGCCATATATAAGAAATATGTGTAATATTTTTTCCATATCCTAGATATCTTGATTATCAAAGAATCTTCCTCTAATCTTAAATGTATATTCAAAAGCTTCAGTAACCCATGAGAAATAAACAAATTGAAATTTACATATCTTTTTTCTCCCTACTTTTTGTCTTTAAAATTCATATATTTTTGCCAAGACAACTAAAAGCTTTTTAATGAAGAAAACTAGAATGAAAATATATCATGATTAAACAAAATAACATTTTATTTTTATGTGTTTCTATTTTGTGACATTGCTTTTTTAATAAATGCTTATTGTATCCATTTTAAACTTGACTAATATAATATGTAAATGTTTATTCTTAATTTACATTCATCATAAAACAATACACTTGTAGACTTTACCAAATATATTCATTATCAACTCTCCTTGAAATTTACCTGAAATTCCAGAATTCTTGCTGGTAAATTGAAAACTCCTTGTGTCTTCTAGACCAAGTGGTCCCTCTGACATTGATTATCCAAACATCATAGCCAGCATCTGCTAGAAAAAATCCCAGGCTGTTGCTAGGAAGATTTGCAATCCAACATCTCCCTTCGAACAGAAAACCATGTACCAATAAAACAGTTGGACTGGGCCCTGCAAAAGAATCCAAGAATACATGATTTATTGTATGTTATCTATAAGTACAATGCACATCCAGAAACAGTGTATTATTCAAGGAAATACATTCTGCCTTGTTTACAGCATTACACTTACACTATGAGTGTGTAGAGACCTCGATTGAAAAGGCAAAATATAACTTGGACCTATGCACATTTATTGAGGACACCATAACCCAGGTGTCAGCCTTGAACACTACCTTGGGCCCCTCAAGGCTGCCAGCTGCATATATCTTAGAGGAGTAGGACGGGGGG